>JAIPMN010001034.1:0-40712 GCA_020650975.1 Apostichopus californicus | reverse complement strand
TATATATATATATATATATATATATATATATATATATATACTGCGGAGCAATGCCACTGCTGTTGTTGCGTGTGGCCGAGGCTGCAATTTCATCCTGACTTTGTTTATATTACCATGCTCTCAACACCCTTCAACCTCTCTTTGGTACATTATAGTACATACCCAGTCAGAAATCCAGCTCTCTAATTATGAGCTGATACGGAGAGAGTTTGTGTCTTGTGGCATTGCATGCACTGTCTGCATGCTGGGTTTCCTTCATTTGTGCTCTGTGTTTGAAAGCAGCTAGGATTGCCCTATGGAGCTAAATTATGCTCAATTGCCTGTGTGCTACTGAACACCCTGTATTTTCAGATGGATGTATTGAGCTCAACAGTGCACTGGGATGGAATTGTATGGTAGCGAGCAGCAATATTTGGTCTGACTTTCCTTGGTATTTAAGAAGTGCAAAATGTGGACTTTATTTTGTGCTTATGTCAAACATCCTTTAGTCAAAGAATAGGTAAGGTAAGGTTTCACATATGACTTGTATTTTTTTGTAAGAAATCATTGTTTTTAATCTGTCTGTGATTTATTAAACGGAGATCTCAAAAAAATTGTGACTTGCTGTTGATCAAGCATCAGTTAGATTAAGCTGCTGGATATTTTGACAAATAATATAGTAACTAATTGTTTGCATTAGATGTATGTGTTTATGGAAAATATTTACTCTAATTTGAACATGTGTGTTGGCTAGATTGCTAAATAGCATTGATAAAGCAGTACTCAATGTGGAACGGTGTAGATAGAATTCTTAATGTAGTTACTGTATGGAGTATAGTGACTATACAGTAGCACTTGCAGATTAATGGAGGAACATTTGTTAGAGCATATATATGCAGGAAGGAAATTATAGCTTTTCTGGTATTAACGAACAATTAATGAATTCCAGTATTACTTGACATGCAGACAGGATTAACTCTTTTTGTTTTATCGTAAACAATTTCTTCATTTTCTTGGCTCTTCTGTTTTTAACTGCCTTTGTAGTTCTCTTGCGCAGCAAGAAGGTTTTTCAAGATTTTGTTTGTAATAAATTTAACTAGAATGGAATAGTTTTGCAACCTTCCATTTTGGATCAGAAGCCACCAATAGAGTTTTTCTCTGCCGTTGTTTTTAATATTAACTATTCAGTCATCATTGAACATGTGGATGTATTTTAAACCAATAGTTGGATTTGGATATGTGTGCTATATTACGGCTACAGTAAAAACTACATGTGTTGTGTTGAGCTAACTTGTATCATTCTCTCCATGGTCATGTTATAGTTTTACAGTATTGATAACCCAGGATTAATCTTCAGTAAATGTTTTGTATATGATTCCACTTAGCTCGTCCAAAATAACAAATGTTTGCCATTTAATCCAACATTTTTTTATCCATATTTTGTCCCTCAAATTTAATGTAACCTTTCTCGTTCATAATTAGTGAACCTGAAGTTAATTTATGGCATATTTCTATGTTTTTATTTCAATTTTAATGCCACAAGCAGGCTAAATGTTCAGATCTGCCTGCTGTCTGGTATACACTGTTGTATATATGTTAATTCCAGTCTGTCACAATTTGACACAAAATTCAGCTGTTAAGCAGTATTTTGTGTTTGGTTCGAAATTTTACCAAGCAGTAGACAAAGAAGCTCAAGATACGATTGTGTCTGATCAAACTAATGCATGCACGGTCATGAATATTTCATCCACTGGAGATGAATAGCTAAAGTTAGTGTTTCCATTCAGTTTGCAACATTTTGTCCGATGGACACTGTCTCAGATGAGTATCAATTCCAGGTAAAGAACAACATGGGAAATATCAAGCATTCCCTTCTAGTTTATTATTTGATATTATTCAATTATTTGAAATTTAATTCCTTATTTGGAAGGTTGACTTGTCTAGCTATTGAACAACAAAAAATGTAATGTTGTATTGAAAATCATCAAAACAGTTATGAAATTGGACTAGAAATACTACTTTAAATAAAGCATGCTCTATGGATATGATCCATGAAGTAAATGTGAATATGAAAACTACACATGCATACTTCAAAATATTAAATTAATCGATAAATGCAATAAAAGTGCAAGCAAGAATAATGAATGAATGTAATGAATGTTGCAGAGTGCATGATTATAACACGGAAAATCTTGATAAAGTAGTTTTACTTTAATGAAGAAATCCTGCAGTTAACATACTAGGACAGTTTCAGCACTGTAATATATAAATTTGTGGTCCATAGTTTTGAATATTCCCCCTTTCAAACCATTGAAAGTATGCAACTCAGAGTGAATGTATATGCACTTATACCTTGATTACCGTACATTACTAATCATATTCAAGCACTTGATGTCGCAAGGATAGTACAGTATATTTGCACTACATGGTAAATTAGGCTCAAAGTTCTTATATACTATTCCATGCACTGAAAGTAACATGATCATGTATTGTACTCACTGTAGTGTACAAAGCTAGCATACTCATACCCAAGGCTGCTACTGTTACCAAATTGCCTAGCCAAGAACACTATTTAAGATGCTTACAATATAAAATGTAACTTGAATGTAATTTGTATATATTCTCAAATAAGTATGCACCAAACTGTCATTGATTTCTGACTCCTTTGGTAGAAAATTAAAAGAAAGAAATATAACATTCCTTTGTTGCCGACTCATCCTAACACTATTGTACATGTCCCAAAATGTACAGCCAGTTGAACAATTGCTGTTATCTCTATAACACAGATAATTTATGTAGAATATGCTCAATCGATCATGATTCGAATGGTGCTTTCTAATTGTTGCTTCATTCCACAAATTTGTAGAATATCCTACTAGTTTTATACCTTATACTGTTTACTTCAGAGTTTTGATTACATAAAACTCATACTGCTATTTAAACAAATCTAGCCTTTAATACCAATCTGTTTACCATGTGCTAATTCGTCTTATGAAGTAAAGGTAGAAACACATCTGTTAATAAAGAAGCAGCCATACACGTGTGTACAGTGTGTGGTGCTTTTAGTAGTGTACGATAGATCTCTACAAACCCCTGATGATGTGTGAGTGTGTTTAATTGCACTCTGTGCTATGAATGCATACTGACATTGAGATGACCATGTAAGCTGTGTAGATATGGAGTTTTAACAACTCACTAACACCACAGCTGAAGAAATTATGTATAAGGATGTTGCATTGCCCAGTACAGTGTTCACAACTAGAAGGAAAGGTATATACTTCTACAGTGGAGGTTATTGCATATATGACTTGAACACACATTTAGAGCGCTAGTCTTTCTGCATTGGGCAAAATGTTTATTCAAACTGTATCAAGCTTCAGTTTAATACAAGTTAAATCAAAATGAAAATATTTTGATTTGATCTTTATATGTGATTAATACTACTAAGTAGATGAAAAAGTGTGATAAACGATGTTTTATGGAATGCATGCTATTACTAATAATCTGCTAATCAGCTAAGATATTTTCTTGCCAAATCAAAAAGTTGTGTGTTAGAAATTAAAATGACAATTTTGAGTAATTTTGGTCTGTTATTTTGTTGTTGGCATATGGAGGAATGTTGCAATCAAATAAAAACAGCTGTTTAGTGGATTTTCACCTTGGAAAACTTCGTAATCTAAACTATAATCAGTTGGTTTGCTCAGTATTTTTATATTTCAATATATGAAAGTACAAAAGACAAGTTAATGAGAATGCCTATTTCAGATGAACTAAAACAGAAAAGAACATAAAGGTGACCTCTCAAATGTGTAACATCTGATGGGATTCTTGATTATCATGAAATTCCCCGTCTCCCCACAACATTAGCACCACATGTTGTGGGAGACAGGTAAGCGGGTCACTCGTAAATATATAAACCAGTAAGTTTTATCATTTATCATGAAATTCAAGATTTTATTCAATTCCTTTACAGAATGAATGATTCTATAGAAACTCCTCCCTCTGGAAATTCCTGCATTCTACATGTATTGGGAATGATGACGTTATAAATTATGAATGAAATACTGTAATGTGATGATGAGGAGGAGGAGGAGGAAATAGTATATGTGGCATGTTGCTTTGTTTTGCTCAAATTAGGTTTCATTGATATATGTATCTATGTTTGTATGTATTTTAGATCCTCCTGCAAGCAGGAACTCGCGAGGAAGCCACCATTGCTTATTAAAGCCGCAAGCTGACCAAAGTCAGTCTCTTAGAATCATATTTAACGTCCATGATTATGAATTGTCAATTGTCAACAACTCTGTAACTGGACGACCTACATTAATCTTGGAGTTACTCGAACTTGTGACCTTATGATTGAAAGGCACCGGCGTTAACCAGTAACCACTGAGCTAACGCTCCTATAATTTATAATATTTTTATTCCTAATATCATATTTCCTCCCTCATTCAGATGAGGTCCACCTTCTCAGCGCCTACACAAATATCTACTTTAATGAAGAACGTCATAAACTTTATCATAACTGAGGTTATGAAAAACAATTGTGTATGTTTGTGTCAGCTCCATATAGTTTTGTCACTTGTAATTAAACCGTTGATCCGTAATTCCCTAACTCACTCCTAGTAGTCATTCATAGATAGAGTGAATAATGTAATCTCTAATTGACTCCTACTCCCACCCACCTATAGAGACTTCCAGACTTACTCCTACACAAAAAACTATATATAAAGCAATTGATTAAGTATATATGAATAAACAGCAATAACCGTTGCTGTTATGTACATCATTTTAGAGGGCTTTAAACTTGATAGTTTTAAATTTGGCATTTTAAACACTTCCATAATTTCTCTTTATCCCATTGGGCGCAAAAAACAAAGCAAAAATCCACGCAGGTTCATGCGTTTTAAAGGAAAGGTCACAAATATGGTCAAATCGTATAAAATAAAACTAACAGTATAGAAAGATGCAGTAAGTACTTGGAATGGACATTTGAATAGTTTAAATACTAATAAAGGGACATCAAGGGTTGTTATCATGGTACCAGATTGGAATAAAATTGATAAAAAAAGTAATGTATGGATTTACACGTAATTAGTTCCTGTGTAGCAGTGGTTTTTCAGTTAGAGTCAGGGGCCTGTGAGGGGAAAGTTTGGGTTATTTTAAAAACTGTCTAAACAGAAGACCGAGAGATTGTTTCAGGATAAACAAATTGTTATCATTTAAGGATGAATGTACTCTTATTTAGTCACACTTGACAGTATACCTTCAGGAAAGTAAATGCTAATCACTTTTGGTTTAACAAATTTGGTGTGATTGTGTTCAACATACATTAATCGTCTACACGTTTTTCTTACCCATATCTTTAAAATAATGAAGACTTGATAAAAGTTGGTGACAAATCTATGACAATGAGTACAAAATGCTAAGCCAGACAAAATTGTATTTGTAATGCTTGTGGCAGACATGTATTGAGTCCGTATTCTTATTCTAGAATAGTTTCTGTGCTTGTACTAGCTGTCAGAATGGTACTCGTGCACATACTGGGGGTAACTTTGGAAGTCTACAGTATAGAGTGCTAGAGCAATAATAATTAGTCCTCATACTCATAGTGTAGAGCCTTGTAATCATACTCATACCAAGAGGAATTCTACCAGTACTTCTACTCATACTGTTGTACAGTTTGAAAACTTTTGCTTAGACTACATCTTAGTGTAACAAATTCTGTGAGTACTTGTATTCATGCTGTTGTACTAGTAATACAAGTCTGGCTTCTAGAGACTACATCTAAGTGTAACAGATTCTTCAAGTTCACACCCTTTGTACTAGTAACACAAGTCTGGCTTAGACTTCATCTAAGTGTAACAATTCTGTGAGTACTTGTACTCATGTTGTTGTACTAGTAACACAAGTCTGGCTTCTAGAGGCTACATCTAAGTGTAACAGATTCTGCAAGTTCATACCCTTGTACTAGTAACACAAGTCTGGCTTAGACTACATCTAAGTGTAACAGATTATTCCTAATATGTGTATTACTTCAACATCATGAAGGGATGCCGTCAGCAGTATGTTTGATGGAGTATTTATAAATCCTGTTACTTGCGCTGGAAGAATCTTACCATGTTTTAGAAGCTTACATTAAACTTAAAATTACAAAACCAATGCACCAATAGATAGGCTATCTGGAAATTGTCAAGATTTAGAAGAATTGACATTTTGTTGTTTTCAATTACTAGCTGTACCTACATTAATTATTTGTGTATCAATGTGCATTGAAGACAAGCCTTCCCAGATGTTTCTTTTGCTGCCATAGTCAGCATTTTGTTACATTGAATGCATGTTCAAGTAGCTCGGTGCCTTGGTGTCTGGTGTCTCTTCTCTATTCCTAGTAACTGTTTTTAAGTTCAGAAACCCGAGAGTATGAATCTTTGAGTAAAGATGCTAAATTTATCTTTGCATGGATGAAAAGAGTAAAGGTCAGTTCTCTTGGTTAGCAACAACTAAGGAAGAAATTTTACCTTTTTTTCAGTGAAAACAGAAACTAAAGAAAAAAAAATTAGAGATCTGATGGCCCACTATGCAGCTTTCTAGAAATCTATTCAGATAGCAAGGCCTGTTAAATTGCATGTATTGATTATGTTGAAACCTTTGAAATAATTATTTGTCCTCACTTAATCTTCAGAAAATTTCATATGATATTATGTTATCCAAACAGATTTAAGACAAAGCACTTCTCTTTCTCAACAGAGAAGTTTCAAATATATAGTGGGAATTGGGAAAACATGATAGTTTACTTTTAACACAACTTGATTTTTATTATGATTGAGGAAAAGAGCAAAAGATCTCATACAAGTGATGGAAAGTACAACCTCACCAAATATTACAGACTTCCTTGAAGATAAGTGTTTTACGGTACTGATTCCATGTCTCAGTTAAAACTTATTTGCCTGCTGCATAAATGAATCCTTCAATCCCACCATAAATGATTCATTCTTAATTAATTAACTGTGGGTAATCAAGACTTGGCAAGTACAATGCCCTCTTTATCAAAGTATTGTTTATATAGGTAATTCTAGCTCACTTTTCTATCATATACATATAGGTAACTATCTGTATCATAATATGTTGTACATATAGGTAACTAGGCCAATTCTTTATTGCTGCATATATACATTTAGGTCTCTATCTGTATCTTAATATGTTGTACATATAGGTAACTGGGTCAACTCTTTATTGTGGCATATATACATATAGGTAACTATCTGTATCATAATATGTTGTACATATAGGTAACTGGGTCAATTCTTTATTGCTGCATATATACATATAGGTAACTATCTACATCATAATATGTTGTACATATAGGTAATTGGGTCACTTCTTTATTGTTGCATATATACATATAGGAAACTATATGTATCATAATATGTTGTACATATAGGTAACTGGGTCAATTCTTTATTGTTGCATATATACATTTAGGTCTCTATCTGTATATTAATATGTTGTACATATAGGTAACTCTAGGTCAACTTTTTGTCGTAGTACATGGTACAGGTAACTCTAGGTCACCACAGATTTGCTGTAATAGCACATGCATAAGGGAGTTTACATTTGATTAAACATTCTTTCATTCTTCTTACCATTGCTTCAAATTCAATTCATAAAATTGAACGTTAGCCCTATAATAAACCATGTTTACACGATTTGAGATATAGTAGATAGTTTTCTTTGTAATAAGTAAGAGACTAAGAAATATCGTCTTTTACAAAGGAAAAACAACGTGAACTGAAGTAGTGTTTCGGAGAGAAGCAAAACAGTTTTCTGTTTCCTCCCCTACTGCCCCATACTTCCTTCACTCTCACCTCCCCTCCCCCTCCCCCCACAAAAAAAAAATAAATAAATAAAAATAACAAAATAGTTTTACACTATAATTTTATTCACTGATTTCCTTCTGCTGTTGCAAAAAAAAATAAAAAATTGCCACCTGGTTAGAACCTTGGATAGAGAATATCCTGATTTCCAACCAATTGCACTCTATGCTGAGATGGATCCTGTTTAGGTTCACTTATAGGGTTCTCTGTAGATATCTGTGGAATTTCAAGCACCCTAGGACCAACCTGTCCAATGACGTAGGTTCTGTATTCATGCTAGTTTGTTTTATGCTGCAGTGAATGCATCAAAGACATTTCCGTTGTATTTAACTGGTTCTAAATTTGCCCACCTTTTATTTTGAAAACATAATAGCACTTTGTCCTAATGACTCAGAAGTGGCACTCACCCCCCTTTTTACTTTATATTTTGGTTTCATTACAGCAGCGTGGCTCAACAAAACATTGAAAATTGGCTCTCCTCCATCTCAGCGGATTACCTCCTTCTCCTCCACTCGAGTGTCGAGATAGACGGATCTGGTAGGGATAACTTCTCGTGAATGAGCAATAATAATGGCTGTATCGAGGTGTGGGTGTAAACACTGAGAGCCAGTCCAACTTTGTTGTATTGTCAGGAGGAACAACAGTCTCTACAACCAGTCGAAAGTTAGAAGTCTTTTCAACGAGTGGCCGGGGGATTGATGTCATCCAGTCAGAGTTTTGTTAACGTCGTGCCACACTGATTTGAAATATCTTTTCCTGAGTCTCATGTTTGTGTTTGGAGGTTCTAGCCAGTGGTCATGGCTAAGCAGTATGACTTCGACTGGCAACGACCAGTGCCAGAGGCCTTGAAGAATGGAGCAATGTTTGACCGCTATGATGAGGTACGTCAAATTAACACACTGAAATGTACTGCTAATAAACTTCACTACGGTACCTAACATTCGTGTGAGGAATATAAATGTCCTAGTACTGTGTTTTGTCTTCCTATACCTGTTCCAAGACACTTTTAATTCTCACTTGTACTGTTCAATAACATGGATATGACTTTATTTTTCCTGTTGTTTAAGTCTTAAAAGCTGTAGATTGTTTGAAAACTGGAATGAGGAATTTATAACACAAAGATAAATTAGGAACAATTTTAATGTTTGATAGCTGTGGCTATTTAAGCTTGGTCATCTAAGGATACTTCATGGGAGTATTTTGGATACTAATAATAATAAAATGCCAAACTTAGGATGCGCCTTATCCAATACAATATAAATGCTCTAAGGCATCGTACAAATAAAAAGTAAAATACAAACAAGGCAAAAGTAAACAAAATAGAGATAATACTTAATAAATATTACAGAAAAGTAACACACAGACAAAAAGCTAGAAATTATTATAAGAATTAAACTGCAAAAAATAAGGAAAACTAAGAAAAACAACACAAACACACATAAATGTTTTGGGCATGCTTAGCTCCCTCAGTCAAACTGTTCCATAATGTTGCCACACATCTATCAACATGTTGATTTTCATAAGTTGGAAGTTATACCTGTGTGGACAACCAGTAGAGATTTGGATTAAGAATGAAAAATCATGGATGGCTGGTGCTTTTGAAGCTGTTCACCAATGTAAAACTGGGGCCAGATCGTTGCGGGCTTTATAAGTGTACAAAAGAATCTAAAAATGAGACCTGCAATACAACCTGCATTGTAGATCGTGTAGAATTGGTGTGATGTGTTCGTGCCATCGAGTGTGTGTCACGTATTAATCATATTTTAGATAATAATCCTTTTAGATAATAATCCTTAAGTATTCATGTTTTTCTTGTGCTGGGTTTACCCTTACACAGACTTACATAATTTATTGGACCTTTGTGATTTTGAAATGCAAAAGCACATTGCTCAGTCAAGATGTATCCCTGCATGTATGCCATCTTACGTGTCCTAAGCCCAACAAGCGAAGTTAATTCTCTATCAAGATAGAACCTGATTTGGTGTTTACTCTTTATCCAGACAAAATATTTTGCGTTGGTTTTACGATCACCCTTTCATTTAATGTAGTTAAAGACGTCTTTTTTACCTTTAGCATTTAGCTGTGAAAATAGTCCATTAGAGGCAGACCAAAGGAAAGACAAAAGGCTTGTTGGAAGCAAATAAAAAGGCTCTCATTTATTTCTTTTCTCTACAATTCGTATGGCGCAATATAATTCATGCAGTTTTAACTAAGGAGGAGTTTTCATTCTGTGCTATACCAGAATTTACCTCACAGAGGTTTTTAATGCTTTGATGATTATGTTTCAAAATGTATTCATGGTATCGGCAAGACAAGACAAGACAAGACAAGACAAGACAAGACAAGACAAGACTCGGCAAGACAAGAACATAGAGGAAATAAGAGTGTTTGTGAGACTTACTTGGTTTCATCATGTGAGACTCTCTAGCATTATTAGTTGTAATTCTATTATTAAACTGGCCTTGGTCCCATTGTTGGCATTTAGCACTCAGTTAAAGTCACCCAACACACAATGGTGAGTGGGAATAATTGTTTATGCACTGTGACAAGATATTTACCTCATTATGTCACACTGAACCATTCTTTACACACTAAACTTTCACCTAGAGTTGAATATCTAGCATCACATGTTATGAGTCTTACACAGACTTTCTGGTTTTAAGGGAATTAGTCTGGAATGAGTCATTTTGGAGTGTGCTTGTATGTGAGAAAGTTGGAGTATTTAAACTCATTATTTGCAGGTTAAAGAAATGGGAGTAATTTATTCTCACAACGATAAGGTATTCCTCTCGTTTGCCAAATATTCCCAATTGCTAATGGTCATTGAGATTCAGTAGTTTCTTTTGCTATGGTATCTTAGTGCATTGTCTAACCAAACTGACAATGGATCGAAATTGAATTCTAAATTTTATTTAAAATCATATGAAAGCTTGAAATGTCGGTGTTTGCAGTTATATGCATAAACATGGATATGTTGAGGCTAAGGCTAGTGCCATTTTCTTCAAATTCTTTGTTTGACACAAAATAGTTTGATGTATAGTAGACAAGCCAAATACATTAAGGACATTTCGAGAGGAAGCTGCAGTAGGTTTACAACAACATTAAGAGAGATTGTATGTATGTTATTACTTCATAGCAGGAATTACAATCTTACCCAGTTGCCCTCACATCCTGTAGCAAGAGTGGTTCCTTCAGGTTTGGCAAGCTTCACCTTGAATATTAGGGTGAGGAGAGGAAGGGGGGGGGGGGTTTACTCATCTCATGCTTCCTCTTGGATACGCAATATTAAGATGGCATGAATATAAGTGACATTACCATTTTTCAATGCTGACATGTATACAAATTACCATGATATAACAAAGGTCAACTTACTCTTAGTATATGCAGAACTATATTATATTCACTCTGGCTTGTATGCCCAGTTCTGAACAGTTCAATATCAAACTGAACTTTATTGATCTGTGTCACTGATCAAGCTATGATTGTCTGCTCATGATTAGTGAGTTATGAACCATAAAGTCCAATACAGAAAATTTTGTGCCCCACAAATATAACATATTATTTTTCGTTTGGCATTGCAAATTTACGGAAAAAAGCATCATTCCTGGTGAGATATTTGGTAGACAAAAGTAACAGATCTCTAAACATTGCAGATAGCTGGTCTTACCTTGAACTGCCATAGATATATATTGTAAAAACACACAGTAACAAATTCTACACAAAAACATGCATTTGTGATGCTGCTATGCAAGTAACTCTCTAATGCACCGATATCTTTATTTTCCCTTTGACCTGATCATGTTTTCTTCATCTTGGACAAAATCTTGGTACACGTCGTCATCTTCTAAATCCTCTCATCTTTAAATTCAAGACATGTGACTTCAACTTTACTGATTAACGACTCTTTGCCTGTACGTATTGGTGGAAGACATCAATTAAACGTTGAGTACAGGTCTGAATTGCCGGTTGTATTATGACTGGTGGTATTATAACAAGCCCTAGCTGCAGCAAGAAGCTTCAATTTACAGATTTAACACACCCTCCGTCTTTCCACCCACGCACTTGTTCACTTAGACTCTGCAGCATAATGAGGACTATGTCTGATTGTGCTGCAGCCGTCACTGAAAACATAGAATGACACTTGTAATTTGCCCAGCACTGCAGAATGCTTTTTGCCTCCAACAGTATTGGCAATATATTTAAGACAAAAAACATTTCGACCATAATTAATATTTATGTACTCAGTTTTTGGCATGATCAATGTGTTCGTTGCAAAAACACTCTTTCAGTTGTCAATCTTTTTCTTTCTTTGCATCTTTTGATTTGATCTGCAACTCAAGTTGTATTTTTTTTCTTTTCTATTTTTTTGTTGTTGCTTTTTTTGTATTTTGTATTTCTGTTTCTAAAATTCTAGTATGAAAGTAATGGCTTTTCCCTGTGGAATTATGAAGCAATAGTAAAGCAACAATGAAATGTGAACACCATTCATAGCCACTTCAAGTCTCGGATAGCTGTTGTGCGGTGGTTTTATTTTCATAAGACACTATTGCTCATAATGCATACTGCCGGCCGTCAGCCTTTTTGCTAAGTTCTAAACCATTTTGTCAGGAGTAATTTGCAGGATGGTCTGTTAAGTGTCATTGCCCACTGTTGTCTATCAGTTCGAATCTTATAGCTTTGGAGAGTTGATGACTTATATTTGAGAGACATTTAAGGTAAAATGAGAAAAGAAAGTGTCTCATGCAATGAAGCAGGTAGTAATTTGTGTAATAGCAAAATTGCGGTGGTAGTGTTGAGTTATTTTTCCTGATCATTTCTGTGCCCTTTCTTTTAACGGTTACAGGCACAAAGTGGACAGTATGACTATTTATTTTCTGGCAAAATCTGTCAGTATCGAGTTCTGATCGTTAGAGGAACTTGACCATTCGCTATCAGGTTATTAAAGTTACTTGTGGTAAAAATACATGTTTCCGTTATTTAGCCAATAGTTAGCTCCATTTTAGCAAAATTTGTGTCATTCCTTTAATGTTATACTCTTATCTTTCATTATTTGCATGTTTCTTTTAATTTTACACCTAGAATGACAATTGTTCCTGACAAAATTTCAGTGGGCTAAATATATATATTATAATAGATATGTTTTAACCTTGTCTTTCCTTTAATGATAGAGTATGGCGCCAACAAATTGTAGCAATTACGAAACCTGGGATTGTGTGATGGTATATTAGAGGTCAGAGGTTAAACAGATGCATACTGCAGCCTCTATCACAGGTTAATACCTGGGATTGTGTGATGGTATGTTAGAGGTCAGATGTTAAACAGATGCATACTGCAGCCTCTATCACAGGTTAACACCTGGGATTGTGTGATGGTATGTTAGAGGTCAGAGGTTAAACAGATGCACACTGCAGCCTCTATCACAGGTTAATACCTGGGATTGTGTGATGGTATGTTAGAGGTCGGAGGTTAAACAGATGCACACTGCAGCCTAATCGCAGGTTAATACCTGGGATTGTGTGATGGTATGTTAGAGGTCAGAGGTTAAACAGATGCACACTGCAGCCTTATCGCAGGTTAATACCTGGGATTGTTTGATGGTATGTTACAGGTCAGAGGTTAAACAGATGCACACTGCAGCCTCTATCACAGGTTAATACCTGGGATTGTTTGATGGTATGTTACAGGTCAGAGGTTAAACACTGCAGCCTCTATCACAGGTTAATACATGGGATTGTTTGATGGTATGTTACAGGTCAGAGGTTAAACAGATGCACACTGCAGCCTTATCACAGGTTAATACCTGGGATTGTGTGATGGTATGTTACAGGTCAGAGGTTAAACAGATGCACACTGCAGCCTTATCACAGGTTAATACCTGGGATTGTGTGATGGTATGTTACAGGTAGGAGGTTAAACAGATGCACATTGCTCCCTCTATCGCTCAGTTTTATAGAGCAGTATGCATGCATGTCTTTATCTCAGTTCACTTTTCCTAACGACCTCCAAGTTTAGTTTGAGTTTAGGATTAAAAAGATTGTTGAAAACAGGCATGTATTGCAGACGCTAATATTGCTAAATTTTCTAGGGCAGTTCATCTGTTTCAAAGTTTAGTTTGATTTTAGCATCAAGAAAGTGTCAGCTGAAGTATTCTTTATATAGTATTTTAAGATGTAAACTTTACTTGCTTTATCCAGTCTTACATGTCTCCTCACTAAGTCTGTAGCACACTCACTGTGCTTTGTTGGAAATGATCTGGTACATTTATTGTGATTTCTAGATCTGGTCAAACTGGCCTTGTTCTCATATTCTGCCACCCAAATTGCCTAGTCAACAAATCAATCGTGAGAGTAGCATAGGCATATTAGGAACCCCATTGTTTTACCAGTGTCCCCTTGTCGTATTACATGTCTCCAGCAGTTTTGTCAAGTTGGACATTTCAATTGCCTCTGTATCATATATACTTCAATTAATAAGCATTCCATACTCCCTCCCTCCATTAAATTGTCTTTTGCAAAAATGAAAATGGTAATTAATTTTGACCCTAACAATATTAGCCACTCTGGTGCCATACCAGCTTGTCTCAAATGGAATCATTTGTCACCTTCATTGCATCCAAAAAGAAGTCTTTGTAAACTATGTTAATAATCATAAAGATTATGAACGTAAAGTCCAGTACTGCAATGATCTTTTCCCTGGATAATTATTTGCTGGTGTCTGTCACTTGTCACAGTAGGTGATATGCAAGCCGATTTCTTTGCTGTGATTGACAATCTTACACACAGTGAATGAGAAGATTGCATTTGAGTTTACTGCTCTCTGCTGATAAAAAATGCACATGTGTTAAAATTTGCACTGCAGCTAGGAGAAAAATCTGGAATGTGAACCTCAAAACTTAATCAATAGAATTGCCATAATTAAAGTCCAGAGTTATCATGCTTTTGATATAAGGGTGCATAAATTATGAAAATGTGGACTAAAACATATAACAGGAATGTTTGATAGAGGAATGTAAGCCTTTAATAAGTCTTTACTGGTTAGTCTTTGTATTCATATCAATTCTATATAATGAGAAAAGTTCCAATCTAGATTTAGCCATCACATAATGTTAAACTACAAAACATTATGAAACATATCGAATGCCCCCCCCAAAAATAATAATATTCTAAAGGCTGATAACCAAATTTTAGGGTAAATGTTAACACCTTTTTTCACTGGTTGGACATGCTACCACTTTACTATTGTACGTTCTCATCTACCTTGAAGTACTTCGCCATACTATATTGATCCCAATTCACACCCTTGTGGGTCAGTGACCATTCTCGGTCACCATTCCAGTGCGACCATTCTATGAATTGACTCTATACCTATTGTACGCTATCATTCTTTCACTTCCATCTCGTGTGCCTAGAGCGTCTATCGTTGATTAGACGCAACTAATATATGTGTCGTTTGATATTACACAAGAATTTCAAACTTCAGCACACAGTAAGTCATTTTACTTGTTGCCATCCACATATATAGACATACCAATTGTAAGTAAAAACTCTCAGTTCGCTTGTCGAATTTTGTTTCTCTTCTATCACCTGCACGCATCTTGTAATAACTGGGTTAAAGTTTGCTGTCGCTAAGACTACAAGCAAAACAAATCCCATCCATAGTGTTGCTCATTTCATGCTTCTTTGCTCCAATGTTCAAAAATATCTTTTAAGTGAAACAATGCAACCATGTAGCAACAAACAAAGAGCAATCTATTAATTAAAGTTAATGGAAGTAACAAATATTACAAGGCTGAAGTATAAAAGTAAAATGCTCAGTGCATGGTTGTGTACATGGGCAAACTTTGAGGAATTTGAAAGCTTTAATGGAACCACCGAGCTTTATTGCAAAGAATTCTCATATTTTCATGCATTAAAAGGCCTGTCAATTGGTTAGGCAGGATTTTCGTTTTATCCTAACACACAAGTCAACATAAGGTGTTATGTAATTCACCATAGTACTTACTTGTGCAATAAGGGTGAAAATGGACAATTGCAGATTTCAAAATCAGTGACAAAGAATTTCACAAAATTTTGAATTTTGATATTTTTGATTGCAAAAAACTAGTAGTCCTAATATCTGTCTGTCTATTTGTGTGATTGCTAGTGGTTATTAGGGATGTAACACTTTATATTTACATCAATCATGTGACAGCTCAACAATTCAAATGCAGCTCTCCTCACCCATCCCACTGATCATCCTTCATGTGAGCATGTTAGATTAAGATTTTTAAAGGGTACAGATTATCTATGTCATGTAACTTGCTGAGAGTCATCAAAGTATTTTAAAGACCCTATTTAAATATGTATAAATGGTAGCATTTAATATGAATTTCTCCAACATTAGCTTGCCACACATAAATCAGTTAGGTCATCCAATGAAGATGTTCACATTATAAGTGTACAGAGAAATCTTTTATCTGCAAAATTTGTTAGATGAGATAGCACTTTGGTTGTATACATTTGCCATTGTTTCATTATTGGATGGGGGTGTTGATTAAAAGATGGTTGATGGTGCTGAGCTACACTAGCACATCCATCCATATAAAGTACAGTGATATTAACTATCTCTAAGATCAGATGAGAATGGAGTGTGTTATGAAGTAAAAGACCTGTCATACGGCCTCAGGTGTTTTCACAATTGAGTGCATTCTAGGCACTCGAGTGCAGGTACAGCAGTTTTGCCCTGCCACTTCAAAGGAGAAATTCTTGGGACTTGGAATGGGTTTTGTCATGAGTAATCAAACAGAATACATTTGATTGTATACCAAGTGGGTTTTTTTTTTCCTTACAGTTGAGCTTTTCAGGTTACCCTCAATAAGTGCACAAGTATGTCTGCGTATTGACGTCTATCTGCCTGATTAATTTCGGTTATATATATACTGAACATAAGACTTTATATGTATAATCATCATATGATAGCAACATTTTCTAATAGAGCAGTTTCCTTCTCCCCCCACCCCCACCCCCCCACTCATTCCACAGCCATCCTTAAAGAGATGATTTAGATCGCTGAGAGAAACATCTTATCTGCTATGTAACTTACTGAGAAGCATCACATTATTTTTAAATTTTTACAAAAAATGAATGTCATTCACTACTCGTGAGGCAGAGACCAGTGAATGAATCCGAATGGATTGTAGGTTAATGCTGATTTGGGGTTGCATATTGTAACTTCAAACAAATGGTACAATGAACCTTTTGTATCTGATAGGCGTGTCTCAAATTCACTTATTTTGCAACAATTTTCTTATTCTTTTCAGGACACCGCAACTTTGGAGCAAGGCTGCCTTTTCAAAGTAGATGAATATGGATTCTTCATCTATTGGAAGAGTGAGGGAAAGGTAGGTGTCAACATGATAAAGCAGTTTCTTCATGTGTTAGGTTGGCAATTTATCAGACCTGATTACACCAAGACATGTACCCTTCTAGATTTTTAACGAAATTAAGATTTATCAGCCGGCAGGCAATGAAATCGATTGATCATCTGGAGTTTTTTGTTGCCTGGACACTGTATTGCACACAGTCTAAAGCAAATTAGTACTTTTCAAAAATGTTGAATGTTACTGCACAATTTGCAATAAGTCTTATAGATATGTAAATGATATGTAAATGATATGTAAATGGAAAACTGACAAGAAAGTAAAATTTGGATAATCTACAGTAGCTAGTGACCTACATTGTAGTTGGATTTTAGTGTAGAAGAGGGCTTTTTCTACATCAATTTTGAAAGCTGTTTTAGCAGAAAATAGAAACATGTAGCCCAACACCATGTTGTCCCCTCTTGTCATTAGCAAATCAAGTGCTATCATGTGAGATGACTTGAGTGAAGAAACTGTGTCCAACTGATCTCCATTTAAATAGGAAATTACACACAGCAGTATATAATCTTAACATAATATTATAATATATTTGTTGCTGTGTTTTATAGTACCTCTTTGTAAGTAAGATACTTTGCTGATATCTGAATGGACACATTGTCTTTGAACCAAAAGATTGCAATTCTGATTTTAAAGCTGAGATGAAGATCGACTCAATTGCATGGTGTATTAATATTACATTATTTGAAAGCTTGGAGTAGATGTGATCATTGTAGTGGTACTATGCTGCAGTGCAGATATGAGAGTATTTTATTTTAATTCCGACCAGTACTGATCATCTCCATGGTACGATGATGAATTAAGGAGAGGTTTCTGTCCGATCTTTGTTATCGAGGAGTGTATTCAATGTCATTGGAGTTTACTCTGAATTCAAAAATGATTTCATGCCTTCAATTTCACGATTGTAGTGCCTCAAGTAACTACTTGCTAAATCAATTTCTAAATGTATTTGCCTTGAACAATGCAGAAGCAGCATGAAATCATGCCTCTGGAACTGATTGACTTATTTTAAAATTAGGTTTTCATATTTTGGGCACAATATAATGACCCAATAGATCTTGCATTAATGTTTGGCAAACATATTTGAAAATGTTAAAGATGATTTTTAAATGTTCTGCTAGTAGGACAGGGCAATTCCCTATTTTTTCTATGCATAATGAATTTCACTTGCATTTAGCATGAAATTGTTTCAGTGTTTTGCTGATTATGTGTTCACATTCCCTATCTATACAAAATGTCAAGACAGGGTATTTAGTTGTATTTTAATTTTATTTTAAATATTTTAATTATTTTCTTGATTCCTATGGAATCTATGTGATGGTGATAAACTGTGTTTGTGACACCTGCATGTAAAAATGATAACTAAAACACTTAAAGTAATATAGGAGAACTTTGACTTGTTTTGAACATCTCCTTGATTAATACAAGGACCATATAGAAATTGGTGGAGGTTAAAGGTGTCATTCAAGGTCAACTGAGGTCAACATGATAATGTAGATCCAGGTCAGTGAGTATAAGGACCTTGTCGAAATTGGTGGAGTTAAAGATCATTGAATTGTAGATGTCAACAGTTGGTAGACTTGAGTGAAGTAAACATGAGTGAACTTTTATACATGATATGTAAATCTACTGTAATAAGTACTAGGAACTTTTTTTCAGGAATCACTAAACCTGTTGGCTTTCTGTTTTTTTTTGGGGGGGGAGGGGGTGGGGGAGGGGGCTGCAGTATTATTCCACTACGTTTCGTTAATCTCAGGACTGATTAATTGTCTATTTAATGGAAAAAGTCATTGTTTTAAATCTGATGATATGTTATTTCTTCAAGTTAATACTTGATTGTTCTGCTTTGTTCTAATAGAATGATTTGAAATAATTGCTGACACAAAAATCCTCCAATGCGTAGTGTTTAGACATGAGAGGTGAGGGCCCTGAGGGGGCAGGTTGGTAAGAAAGAGTTGTGGGGCAACCTTTCGCACATGTATCCACTTTATATAAGATACTTGATGTGTCATAGGAATGAACGGTATAAACAGAAATTGAAATTACTTCAAGAATCTATTTGTTTGGTTTATTGGATTTATTTTGTTGTGGGTGGTGCGTAGGTGGTGGGGGTGGTAGAGGGATAGTTGAGTGAAAGGACAAGACTTCGACTCCAGTAAATGACAACGGTATCTATAGAATACCCTCCTACATCTTTAGAAGTGTTGAGTGGGGAATGATTCATGCAAGAACACTAAAATATGAGTGAGTTCAGCCCATGAGAGAGTAGTGTACTTTTAGCAGAGATATATAATTTGTCCTGTTTGTTTCCCTCCTCTGCTAAATTTCTTGAATCCCTTGGTTGTGATGACTGCCTGTAGGATTTTGAAGGCCAGGCATTATTTATTTCCTCAACACCTACGTCTCAAATATTGACAATGAAGTTCTTTTTTATGTAACATTCAACCATTAGTTTCAACCATTAGTTTCTTGGATATTCATGTAAAGGTCTTTCAAACTACGTATAAAGTTGAATCAAAGAAGTGGCTTGACTTCCTCTTTAATGAAGAAACTTTATTGCACTTTATTAGAAACAGGATCAAGTTTTAAACAAAATTTAATTGTCTTTCGTTGTGGATGCTGATAGGAATGATTTTTAGTGTTAACTCAGTGTACAAGTGTGGAAGCAACAATATAACACACTGGGTGTAACTTTTGTAGATGCCTGTTGCCAACTGTAGTTTATTTGGAAACGTGGCACAATCAGTAAATGGACGTAGTTTTAAATTGTCTTGCTAAAAGGTCATTGTGGGATGGACTATCATGAGACTTTTTAGCTTTTTAATAACTGTGTTGTTATACTGTCAGTAGCACAGATGTTTGGATTCTTAAATTGTTTTGATTGTTTTGTGATGAAGCTTCCATGGGTGATATGCCTTACTTTAAGAGCTTTCTTACATCATATACTACATTTATCATCTTTGGTGGATAACTTTAGGAAAGTAACTTTGATATGTGACATACCTAAAGAAATATTTATCAGTGGAAATCACATTTTCCATATTTGTGTCTTCAAATGATTCCATTTGAAAGTCAGTATTTTATTAATGAAGTGACTACTGAAATTTAGACTATGGAGCATCAAGTCAACTCTGAATTGGGGATGTAAACATCGATAGAAAGATAAGACTTTTCATTAAACTCATATTGGTTACGATGAACAGTTGAATAAATCATCATCTTATACCTTGTATTGCAAAGTTTAATATCTTTAGTTGAATATTTTGAACACCAAAATATTGAAGCATGAAAACTTGCAAACTTAATGTGTTTTTTTTTTAAATTTCATCGGGCACATTAACTCTAACCTTATAATGCTATTAAAGAAATAGCTTTTGATATTAAAGTCACAACATTTTATGCATTTTGATGTAATTCCAAATGAACAAGTCTTGTTTATGGAATTATGAGTGGCCTTTAGAATGTAGGAACCTGAAATATATCAAAGGTCTCATAGCTTTCCTGACTGCGCTGTTTATAATCTGTACTTGCTTTTGCACACACACCAGCATAGTAATGAGTTGGAAAGTCCACAATGGGAAAAACTTCCAGCCTCCTCTGGGATCATGTAAGATTGGGACTGTTAATGTTTGATTTACACAAAATGACTTTTCACTTCATGTCTAGACAGTGTTTCCTTTGCCAGGGCAGCACAGTTGGTTTGTTGCCATTTGCAATTAAAGATGGTTCAATCCTTAAACATTAATTTAGATTCCTCTTGATTCATCCCACTGTGCATGAGCCAGATGTTCAGTTTTATTGAAGGGTTGAGAGAAGGAGTTTGTAGCACAGCAAACAAAGTTTCCTTCTGGCATGTAGGTATCAATTATTGAAGACAAACATTAGCACAATGATTAACTTATAAGATTGATTGTCCAGTGGGTAGGATTCTCTTCAACTTCGAGAACAAAAGAAGCAGTTCAAAAGGAAGACGACTTGATTAATCTAAGAATCTAAGGGATGAGCCGCTTGTGACATGAATGGGGGAATCCTTTAAAGTTGCTGTGCTAGTCCGGGGTCAGGACAGTATTAAAGGGTTTCACTGTCCTGTATATGCTGTTTTGACCCACTGACTCTTTAACAGCCTGCAGAAACAAGTTGTAGCCAAGTGTTGCCTGACTTTGATATGTTAGAAAAACCATTAGTTTGCCCAAAGTAATTACTGAGTTATTCAGTGTGTTGAATATTCAGTACCTTGATTATCATAATAGGTCATCATAATATGGTAATAATGTTATTGGTCTATGATATACTTGCATTTACCATAACAGTCCCCATGTAGGCAGGTGTAATGCTAAAAGCTCAGAAAGACTGGTTTTAATATTTGGGTTGTAGACTGAGTGGTAGACTGAAATTGGACCTATTAGGAAGCTATACATTAGGACATACTCATAAACAGTTAATTGTCCTTGCAAGTTTATACTAGTATGACTACATACGATACAAACTTCCTTTTGATGATGGCCAGTGTACACATCAATTTCTTTTATTGTGAAGCAGTCGTTAGCACTGTATAGAGTGATTGTACATCCATCCTAGGAGAACGGTTCAGATGTGGTGCCTCATTTCATTAACAGAAAGCAAAATTGCTAAAATACCCCATGGCCATAATATATTGAAGTTCAAGGTAAGCTTGGATACAGTATAAATATATAATCAATTTACTTGCAGGGTATTAGCAGTGATTCCATCGGACAGTTTATTGATGCGCACTAATTTTCTTGGCAAAGTCAAGGTGGAAAAATTCTTAGAGTGCTCAACTTTTGGGTTCTATAGTCAAATAAAATTATTCAAGCTTGTAATGTTCTAATCTGTTTTGGATATGAGCAAGGATAGTCATCATCCACACTGTGTATTTGCTAGTTGAAACAATTCCTTGCTCCGGGCATGAACTAATCATTTGAATGACTTGGTACCATGATATATGCTCCAAGTAACAGGGTAACTTACTCATAAATATGGTACTCTATAGCATATAGAGCTCTAGAAGGAAGTAACTGTAAACCTTTGTCATGTTATTAGATTTTAGAAGTGGTAGACAGTTTTTAGCACTCTACTTAACTAGCACTGTAAGACCTATTGGATCGTACCTGGCAAGCTATAATGGACTTTTGATAAAAATTTTCCATTCAAGATCTTCTTTCACTGCTCACCGGAATCGTAGGAATTTTCCAAAATGAGTATTAACTTTCATGGCACTTTGCTAACTATAAACCTAATTAGACTCATTACATTGCTGTGATATATGATACTGTAGATTTTACATTTCAGTCACTTAAATCGAAAAGGACAGTTAGATATGGAGGTAGTCGCCTAAGCAGGTACCACTTTAAAGTGTTGTTTAAATACCATTTCATTTGTTTGAGAATTGTCTCTATTATTGAAGCTTCAGCAACCGTTGGGAAAGATAATCTCTCTTATTCAAGAGGCAATGAAAGGCCTGTCAAATCAAATCACTTCTATATGAAAAGTACTTATTACTTATGAAGATGGATGCTTACAGCTACAAATGGTTGTTTCTCAAACTGTTACACATCACTGCTCAAAGCTACTTGTTTTTAGTTGTTTCCACTTTAATCTTGTAAATTTATTGACTCTATAGTATCAATGGTATCTATAAGGAGGGATTCTACATGTATTAACTATATTAGAGGATTTTATGTGATGTCACTGATTTCTACATGTATCTAACTATATTAGAGGATTTTATGTGATGTCACTGATTTCTACCTGTATCTAACCAGTTTAGTGGATTTTATGTGATGTCACTGATTTCTACATGTATCTAACCATTTTAGAGGATTTTATGTGATGTCACTGATTTCTACATGTATCTAACCAGTTTAGAGGATTTTATGTGATGTCACTGATTCATGTATCTAACCATTTTAGCCGATTTTATGTAATGTCACCGATTTCTACACGTATCTAGCGATTTTCAAGGATTTTATGTGACATCACTTATTTATACACGTAACTAGCCATTTTCAAGGATTTTATGGGATGTCACTGATTTCTAAATGTAAATAGCCATTTTCAAGGATTTTATGTGATATCAATGATTTCTACATGTGTCTAGCCATTTTCAAGGATTTGAAGAGTTTTCAAAATGCTAACAGCAATTTATACTCACGGCATCATTAGTCAGGCGTTGCAGCAATACTGTACATAATGCATCATAAACTAACATAACCACACTGCTGAAACAGCCAGTCGGAGGTTTTGTATAAAGTAGTCAAGAGGAATTGGGCAGTTTGCAGGGGTTTCCTGTGTGTGCCTAGTAGTTAAACTTGGTGGTTATCAAAATTATCACAAAGAGGTATAGGCTGGTATAATATTGTGAGACAGATGCTTTAAAAGACACGAATTAGACTGATGGATTGTGTGTTACAGAATACAGCCATGTGTGTGATAAATAATTAATAAATATCAGTCTCCATTTACTGTAGGTGTGCATTATAGTAACCAGCGTCTTGCACATACAGTCAACAAAATTACCCCACATTTGATATGGAACACTGTTTTATAGCATTTGTGTGCTTTTTGCTCAGTAGGAATGACCTGAAGGGTATGTTGTTTGGAACCTGACAATGTACTCTGATACTTTCTATATAATATTATAAAACCCAAAATTGATTCAACTTCCTAACCAGAAATGTCTTTCAACTGAGAAAAAGACAAAGTCATGTTATAAGTTTAGTCCTGTCTACAGTAGATATGTTGTATTGGTTTGATTTTGTTGATATGTGCCAAATATAATATCAAAGATTTCAAGAGAAGTCGTTCAGAAGCTAAGGCAGAACAGAACAACCTTGCTCTTCTGCATTGAAATAAGTGTACAGGTATTAGTACTGTATTAGTACTAGACCTATCCACAAACCTAGGAGATTCTGCTCCATCTCCTGATACAAAGTCCATGGTTTATACCAGGTCTTCAGGCTATGAGAAACTAATGCTGCATTAGGAAAGATAATGGTATTCCTCTTACCGTGAACCTGATGTATAATAATGATTAAGGTAAAGTGACTATAATTTCCTGTAGGCAATAAAATTAGACTGTCAAGTTTAATTATAATTTGATCCTTCAACTTATGCAATGTTAAGGTTAAAGGGTGGTATACTGGTTGGTAGTGTACTATTCTGTAAATTACAATATAGGAACTACCAAGAATTTAAAGGAATGAAATCTATGTGTCAATATCTGGAAGATATATATTGGTCTCATTGTCAATGACTAACATATAGACACAACTAAAAAGAAATTGACATCATAGTACTTTATATGTTTTAAATGTCCGAGGAGAAATTGTAAAGCTTTGTAAAAAGCTTTACTTCATGCCACATAATCCTATTGTACAATCTTGTATGTATGTTAAGTTGCTAGTTTGGCAGTACATTGTTGTGCATCCTTCTCACATTGTTTTGTTGTCAGTGAAGAGTATTGTGAAAAGCATATAACTAAGGATAGAATTGTCCTTGCTGCATAATTGAGTAGGATCTTAGCAGTTTTGGATTTTCAATTGTAACAATTTTTTAAAGCAATATATATGATAAATACAAAGAGTTTAAGAGAAGTGAATTTTTTTAAAGGTTTAGCATCCGGTATTGTCAAGATTCCATAAAATAGAATTCTGTTTTAGCTGAACATTGAGTAATCTTGTTCGTACACTGTACTCAGCACTTTCTCAGGAAGGACTAGCTTTTCAAACATACAGGGCAAATTTTTCATGATTATCCGGTCGGTCGAGAATCCAGTTTCTGTTTTAACAACCAAAATCAGATTTGCAGGTTGTGGGGCAGAAAAATAGTTCTTTAAATCATGTTCAGAATGAAATAAAATGATCAACTGGTATTTAGTTCACTTTTTTTCTCTTACTTTGCATATTTACTTCCCTCCATCACTTTGGAGAAAATGAAATAGAACAAATATTGTGGTAGGCTGATGATCCACCTCAAGGGGAGCGTTACTGGCCCAAAGCTGTTGCTCTATTCACCACACCTACACATTTCTGCTATATTGCACAGAACCAGAAAAAATCCTTGGAAATTCACTCTGTCATTTATAAGTAGTAAAATATGGTGAGCTGTTAATGATTTGACATAATTCTGACAAATTCTCCCAGATGCATTTTATTTTAGGTCGTATTATCACATACAAGCTCAAATGAAACTCTAACTCACATGCCAAGAAATTTTGTGATAATTTAAAAGAAAGTTGAATAGTTTAAGCCACTCCAAATTAAGAGTTGTGTTGTTGTGGGAATAGAGCCCGGACGAAAATATCTTCATATGTATGTTAACTGCAAAATTGTTACTGTATTGGTACATGAGCCTACAGATATAATAACCTTATCAATGTGAAAGTCAACCTTCTTATTAAGTTCTGTCCCATTTCGCTTTGACTTACTCGACTCTGCTAAATGATTAATGAGAGGTAAATGTCTGTCTAGAGAAGTTTCATTCCTTCTTAATTATCTTGTTTACCCATTATAATTGCCCTTGTAGCTTGGCAATGGGAGCACTGGGTGTATCATTAACTTTCAGTACAGTGTATTGATATGGAGAGCAGCTCAAGACATTTGTCATTCCTCATCTCCTTCTTCAATTATGTATATTTGAACATCACGCAAACATACTGGAAGTCTGTGATCATATTATGGTTTGGAGAGAGAGAGAGAGAGAGAGAGACGAGGTTTAAATTCTGTGCTCTCTCAGTGGTACTCAAATATCAATAAAGTGCCAGATCCAATAATTGCAACCGTCCCTCGGGGTAAATAAAATTAGCGCTCATTAAATTGCAATGCCATGCGCTGGCTGGATGATGTCCTGCAGTTATATCCAGAAATAAGAGAGTTAAATTTTATAGGTTAAAAAATGCCTTTTTTGTTTAATTTATAAAAGGGGAAATACTATAACTTCGAGTAAATTATTATTTAGTAAGATAAGTTAGTAAAAAAGGGATAACTGCAAAGTTCTAGTGCTATATTCAAATGCCAAAATGTTGGCAGTGAATTAATTTGAAAGAAATGTGACTTCTCTCCCTCCTTTAACCTTTAAGAGTTAAAGTTTCTGGGTTTAGATAACATTTTGAAAGAGTAACAATTATCAGTTTAAAGGGCATTGCCTTTCAATAATTACAAACAGAAGAAATGAATATTCATGAGGTCATTCTTTGCAATTCAATAGAACTGCAAATATCATTTAATTAGATCAAACATGTTATGATATCGCTAGTTTTCCTGCCTTCTTTTCCTCTCTCTCTCCACCTCTCTCTCTCTCTCTCCTCTTCACCCATTCTTCTTCATCCTTTATTCTTCCCCAAAAGAAAAAAAAAAGGATGTAGATAATTCTTTTTGTAGTAATTTTACCCTTGGGAACCTAGGAAAATGTCTATCTTATAGTTAACAACTTTCATTCAGTAATTCATTGTTTTTCAAAAATTCATTTACATTAATGTATATTGTCCATACTACATGGGTTTTAATTAGAATTGATGTAATTGAAGTAGATAGCAGCAAACCATGACTTGAAGGAAGAAACCTACCATGACTGCTTAATGACCAGGCCAGAACTAAATTGCATGCTGTATCTAATGTTTTCTTCTGAAACCACTATGTACTCTGCTAAACCAAGCTTTCATGACATCATCATATCTGGTAGTTAAGTTTATACTTCCTCAATGAGTAACATAATTGTCTATTAATAGTTACTGAAAGTTTGAGAGAAACATGTCCTTCTTCCTTTGCTTGACACCACAATCTGTAAACCCAAGTTAAATAGAAAGGTAGGTCCATATCTTCATCTAGTGTTTGTTCCCAGAAAATGTTTCATATCAGTGCTTTTACTATTGACTTCACTTTTCACTAACCTGTTATTACCTATTATTTTTGTCATTTCCCTCTCTAATGTATTTCCATGCATGGATTCTCAATCTTATTTTCTCTTCTCTTTACAGGATGGCCAAGTTCTTGAACTCTCGCAGGTCAATGATGTTCGGAAAGGCATCGTAACCAAGGTGTGTTTTTTTAATCTAGCAAAGATATTTCATTCTTATTATTACAAACCTTGACATTTTAAGTGTACAATGCCTGCTCCTTCTTAGTAGCACTGATGTTAGCCTACTTTAATTTATTACTAAGTTGGAAAAAATGAGTCACCGATTTCTTTAATTAGAAACACTAATAGACAAGAACTTTTAATTATATCATATTTTTCACGATACAGTGTCTTTCTCCCATGCTGACTTTTTCTATGTAACAGGACACTATAGTACACTAAGAGTATGGAAAACTGACGTTTGCTGCAGTAAAGTAAAACCGTTTTGAGTTTAGGACAGCCTGCGAAATACATCACTCTGAATTTACATTGCATGAAATGTAGTTCTGTTGGATAATAATAACCGTTTTTTTGTATTCACAAGAATGTACTAGTGGAGGTTACCATGTTAAAACCAGTTGCTTCAATCTCTAATCTTATTTTTGTCTCTTTCTGGAATGCTGTGGTGACAATTCTGTCAGTTAGTGCGGTTTTAATAGATTGAAACTTGCAGTGTAGAAAGCTTTGTAAACCTGAATTGATTTAGTAGCATGGTTCTTTCTTGATGTTCTGGATTTTGCTAATATTATTCATCATATTACAATGATGATAAGCTGTTGTAGTTGTAGTAGAATTAATATTTTAACCAGTTATTAGTTTCAAACACTGTATTAACTAACCAATTAACCTTCTCGTATGAAAGCAGTTTGTGTATCATTGGCTATGGTTTTCCCTTCTAACAACTAGAAAGCAACCTTTATTGTTCATTATGCAAATTACACTCACAAGGTAACTTCCTTCTCTCTCTGTTACTTAAACTATTCAACAGAACATTGAGATGATAAATTAACTCATTTTAAGTGTTTTGCATAAAGATCATGACTAATTTCATAAAGCGTCAAGACGTACGGAGATTCAGTACACGTTGCCTTTTTGAACATTTTCTTCTAAAGGATTTCCCCCCCCCCTCTCTTGTGGTATAACAATTACCTATCCACAATGGACCTGTTAATATCTCACTACCATATCCTGGTTTAAATCATTTAAATGTTTCTCCTTGGCTTCTGCTAACTAGAGAATGAATTATTTCCACATACCACTTCTTTTTCTTTTATTTTCATCAGTAATTTAACTGTTTTGAAATTTCTTAAATTAAGTAAATTAGCCTCTATGGTCCTTTGATATTAAAGAATTGCCATACTGATAAGAACTAATTATTATGCTCAGCTTTGGGTGTTTTTTTAAAAAAAGGACTAAGGATTAACATCTCCTTTGGGGTCAGGTCATTTTCTACTACTCCATTAGGTTTCATATTAACATTATAAAGGGAATGCCTAAAATATGTTGCTGACTTTATTTAAAGCTTAAAACAAGTAAATATATCATGTTTTTCATTCCTGTTTACAATCATTCATTTCATTTCAAAGTATAAAATCAATAACAGCTAATTTCATCTTCTCTTATTCAGAGGAAAACTTAATAATCTGTGCTCATTACTTTAAGCCTCCTAGAAGCAGTATTTAAGGAGAAACAGCATTCTTTAAGTATTTTAAGAAAACTGTAAATTTAGTCTGGGATACTTTAGGGTGCTTGGATGTTCCATTGCAGTGTGTAGAAGTGTATGTAAGTGAAGATAAGCCGATCCATATGGCTTTGCCTTTCTTGCATACTTTTGTATTATCTTGTGGAAAGGACTTTAAGATGTGAGCAGCAGTGTGTCTTGGATCAAGCACCCATTTAAAAGAATGGCTGAAGTCTTCAATGTGCCGATTTCATCGTCATAATGCATGCACTGTGTCACGTTTTGATGACTTAGCTCAGATTTTCAGTGTAGTTTCTTTCCCCTTAAGTTTGTCTTCTTAGTTCTCATTCTAACCTGTATTTAAGTTAAGAAGCACATCTTGCACACTTTGATGATAAACTGTAGAAGCACTTTGTGAATCAGATAGTATCTTTCAAGAGTCATCTTACATGCTATTTGAGACATGATAACAAGTATAAAAATAGCTATGCAAATGCCATGGTGTTATAAGATTGACCAAGTCTCTTGCAAAAATTCTGAAATAAATTATATGAAATGTCACATTTCTTTGACAAAAATTTATCTGTGGGTGGGTGGTACTGGGAATATTGCAGGGTAAAGACATTTGTTAACAACAAGTGACAGACTACTGGTTTATAATCAATGCTAAGCTTGTTGTTTAGCTTAGATTTAGTATCTCCCAAGGATTAGAAGCCAACAGCAGCTGATTTGAATGCCTATCCATATGATGATCTTGGATACACACCTGCCTACCAAGCCTTCTCTTTTCAATGTGTGTGTGTTCAGAGGCAGGCATATAATTAGATATCACACTCATTCCTGCTCCCAGGACCACTACTTAATGTCCCTAGTTTACCTCAGCATCAAACCCGCATTGTATGGATCGTTGATTTTGAAACTGACACTTGGACTTCATATCAGTGTAACCTTAATACTTGAATTCATGAAAGAGCTTGATCATTGCTGTAGTTCTTAAAAGCTCAAGATAATTACAGTAAATTAGAACTTAAATATTAACGATAGCTCACAATTAGCATTTCTTCATTTTGAGGCCTATTGATTGGTTGTAAGGAGGATAGCTTTTGTTGACCAATCAAAACTACTGACCTGGAGGTCTGCAGTCTAAAGGACAAGCAATTTGTTTATCAGTGTAATTTGTACATTAATCTTGTTTGTTGAGACAACCTATCAGAATGGCCCTGTGTTGTATATCAATAGTTACTTCACTCCAGTCACTGTATATATCATTGAAATCGATAATACAATGAACAATTTTATCATGTAAAGCAGCTTTTTGAGTTTGGTCGGCAAATTTTCCAAACCTACCTAATATTACTGAAAATAAGATTGCAATTGATCTAAGAAAGACAATATTGAAGTATTTTACATTAACTTTCAGTATTTTGAAATGAATATTGATTGATCAATTAAGCTAACGACCGACATTGTAATGAGAATATACTAGTATCAAACAGACTAAGATCATTTTCGAAACCAACTTGAAAATCTGCTTCATTAATGAATCTGTGTTTAGTGCTTAGTGCTTCAACTGTAAGTCATGTGCAGTAGGTGAGACTCTAATTAATTCTGTTCACAATGTGTTGTAAATCAATATAGTATCGTATGCACTTTCATTCATTACTTACCCTTTAATGTTGAAATCACTCTAGAAGTTCCTTAGGTTACGTTTGGGTAATTGGTGTAAAGCTTCTACTTACATGTAATGCCACACTACTTAGTAGGAAATGGAAGTAGTAGACTCACAAATTTTAATCCTCCCCCCCCCCCACCCCTCCCAATGAATATGTGTATATACTGAACCTGCATGTCCATGTATCAAATGGCTGATAGAAGGTAGGAATTCCAGCAGAGCATTAAGTTAGGGATGGAATTGTTCCGTATATGATTCATCCATAGTAGAGTTACTGATTGTGCGTTTTTGTAGCAAGTGATGCTTCAATATATATGCGTAGTAGTTTGCTACTTGTATACAACAGTGCAGGAATTGCAACATTGCATTTCTTTGGTTGATAAACTTGAAAATGTTTTTTATTAAAGAAAAGAGTACAGGATGTAAACAGATGTCTAAATGACCTTTACATTGATATGGATAACCACTTCTGCAATTACATCTCCCCCACCCTCACCCGCATCTCCCACCCCCAACCCAGATTCCCTTCCAAAAGAAAAAAAAAGATAAGAAAGTATAATAATGATTATCAGGTTATGGAATTTAATCATTCGCCAATGAAAATGTTGTTTGTAGACGGAAGAACATCATCGACACAAGGGGACCACAAGCAGACCCAAAGATCGTCGAGCCAGTTCAAGACATCTTCGACACACTGGTAGACAAGAAAGTGTATCCTCCGAAGTAAGACAACAAAGTTCTGTTTCTTTCGTCGCTCACACTTCCAACTTTATTACTGCATCTCATGGACCATTTCTTGCCACATTTTTCCGTGTTTTTAACAGTTGGGTTATTCTTTCTCTTTTTATTTCCAGCCATCTCTAATTACAAAACCAAAGCAGAAAAAAAGCAAAATTGCTGTTCTTTTACATTTTCTGGCATTTCTTTCGAGAGACTTACACATTTTTATACACTTTCTCTGTTTTTTGTTAATTTCTTTATCACCTTTCTATTAAAAGAGTATTACTTTTCCATTTGGTTTATTTAATTCTCCCTGTTTTGTGTTTTAATATTTCATATTCCTAGCATTCATCTCAAACATTTTTCAAGTCAAGTGTGGTGAAAGTATTGGATGAGCTAAGGTTTGTGTGAAATGTCTAACACAGCTGGTCAGAAGGTACTATTTGCCACCATAAAATCCTTTGCCCTCATCGTTTCTCCTTTCTCTCCCCCTCTTGCTTACCACTCCCTCCAACCCCCCCCCTCCCACCCCATCCCCTGGTGTCTTCTTTTCATTTCACTTTCTGCAAAAAACTAGCTGCTAGGTGGGTGCAGGAATGACTTTAGACAGTATTTTGTTTCAGTGGGTTACTTAACCAATAAAGCATAAGCTAGCACTTTATTTAGTAAGGCTTTGACAGTTTCAGAATTTCTCATGAAATTATCTACCTTGATCTACAAGTTTCTAATCTGAAAATAATTAAAACCAAAGAAGGCTGTAGTATTTCATGGTCAGACCACTAAAATGATGCATTTAGCAATTAGCTAATTAACCAACTCTATATTCTCAACCTGAACTCATATGCAATAAGAATCACTTCATACAGTCATCAACATGCTAGAATGATAGTTCCTAATTTCCTTTTCTTACAAATCAGTGTAAAAACTGAATAAATTCCATCAATTTCTGACTTGACCATGTAACTTTTTACTTAGTGCTTAATGGCTTGTATTTGTACTGTAATGGTAAGCTTCCTCTTAGTTTCCTTGATAAAACCTTCTAAAATGGATAACATAAATACATAGATTCAGGGCACTACTAGTCTCCCCTCCCCCCCCCCAAAGTACTGAAAAAAAGTTGACATAATTTAGGATATGATTTACGTCTAGATTACAATGAATATTCTAAGATACATAGAGTTAACACTATCGTAAACCCTGTTAGAAATGATAAATTTGAGAATATGTTTGCTTAATAAAGCATAGCAATTGTAGCTAACAATGTGACAATAAATTTTGTCAACAAATGAAAGTTGTTATTTTATCCTAGCCTCTCAAGAGATTCTCCATCGTATTATTCCTTGACTTCTTGTCAGTCTGTCCTCGATACAACAGTTGCAATAAATTTAGCTCAAGCACACAGCTCTATAATCATCATAGTGATACAGCTTTAGACTCCTCATGAGATATGACGTCAGTTCATAAAAATTAACAAAACAAATACAACAAAAAAACATTCAAAAATAAGAGAGATTTGATCATGTTACAAAGTTCCCTACGGCTTCGAGTACCATCGATCTGTTTTAATGTAGAATTTTGCCACAAATTGTGTATTTCAGCCTTGACCAAGTAGTGATAATTTAAAGGGCAAAGACTTGTTATATTTCAAAAGGAGTGTCGCTCAACCATGTCATTCTGTTATCATTGTTATCTACAGTTAGGCAGACAGAATATGAACTTAGGAGCTGACAATAATAACATTATAATGTAGCATGTGACTATTATGATTGAAATCTTCTGGGAGATGGAGAGAAAAAGCAAGATAGATACTGCAGCAAGATATAAATCTCCAATGGTTTTATATTGTCACTAACAAGTTTCTAGTATAAAGTTGACTTGGAAAATGGAAATGTGCCCCCCACCCCCTCCCTCCCTGGGGTCACTACAGAGTCACAGCTTATAACCTCTTTTTTTTTGGCACTTCAACCATCAGTCACCATATAGTCTAAATAGTGTGTTGATTTATAAGAACTGTTGATAGAGCTAAGGGCTTACTTTGTCAACTTTGCCTTAAAACCTATAGTTACATCTAGGCACATATACCTACAGATATACCGACTTATTCCATGTCAATTATTCATACGATAAGCCCTGGCATATTTGATGCCAATTAAAAAAAGAAAAGTAATTTGAAAAATTTTCATATTCATCAGAAATATTATGACCCAATAATTTAAACACTGTTATTGGAACTATTAATTATTCATAGGCCGAAGAACAAAATAAAGGAACCTTGGGGAGACGTAAGGATTGGAGAACAACAAGCAGTAGGCATCTAAGAGTCAACGGTAGACAGCAGGACAGTGTGCTTGTTGAAGTAAGGAAGTTTATATTCACCTGCTGTTAAAAAAAGTCCGCCATAAGCCATCACATTAATTAATAATAATCCATGGTAGCACACTATACATCGCCTTAGCTCTTGTTAACTTTTGTCGTATTCTTTATGGAAAAGGCTATAAGTGGCAGCAGCTAGGATAGTTATTTTTTGTCGACGGCCATTTTTTTATTCATAATCATTAGTTGTTTTCATGCATGGCACTCTTGTTGTACTGCATTGTGTTTTTGTGGTAGCATATTACTGTACCATTGAGTTCCAGCTGTTGCATTATATATATCTATATATATATATGTGTGTGTGTATGAGATGAGTATGCATGAAATATCAGCAGCATTGTGCAAATTTCATGTAAAGTTTCCATTCGTTCGTGAACTTTGGCAGCAGCTACCGATGTCGTTATTTCTTCATTATTTCATGACAGCAGTGGTCGTCTTTATAAATATACCGTCATGAACTTGGCATGCTCACTGTAGTATCACATTGTGACTATATGTTTCACTTTAGCCACTTTAACGCCTCTTTGTGGAAAATAAAAAGAAGAAGTATTAATGTAAAGAGAAGACAAAACAAAGTCCCTGCAAGGCATTAGTCAATTTAGTATCACTTTTACCTTCTTTCACCACTCATTGTTCCTTTTGGTAATTTACCAAATATGTTCCAAATGCTAATCAAGATTTTTGTGTATATTTAATAATCGAATGGATGATCATGTCCTCGGTGTGTTTTATATTTTATGTTCAGCAGATTATGCTATGAACACAAAATCCATATCTTGTAATTAATTACTGCCATCAGTCATCCAAATTAATACCAGATTTAGGACATTATCAACAACTGCTTTCAACATTTTCTTTCCTTTTTTGTTGTGAGACTTTTGACTTCAAGCAGCTTTTTGATTTGATTTTGAAAGATTTTGTTTAATTTTCTCCTATAGGAACATTAAAATAACAAATGTAGGTCATTAGTTAGAAGAGGCAAGTGTCATTTGTAAATTGTAAATTTAAAAGAATATTTTGAAAATTATGAAATTTTTAATTTTACTTGTGGTAAGTAATAATGTAAGAAATAAATGTGTGGACAATGAAATGTTCAGGATTGGATCAAGCTCTGTTTTGATGAAAAATCTAGGAGAGCGCCTTTGTCAATAACAATCTAATTTTAATAATACATGCTGGATTAAAAATGAGGACCAAAATGGCAAATTCAAAACGCTGCTTTGAAGTATGTTGAATCTGCATAAATCGATTAGATGCAGTGACTAATTAGTAAAGAAGCATTTAACAGTACTAGGTCAGTTGGAAATATTGTAGAATTTTTATTCATGTATCTTAAACATGATAGTTGGCAGACATTTTGTATTGAGAATACATAGATATATGATGGTATAGGGTAACTTTGTATGTTCCCTAACTTTGCGCACTGTGTTTATACATGTAGCTGCACTGCTAGACAATGTAAAACTGCTGTGTTTGAAAGTCAAATTATAACCTCATTTTCAACTGCAATTTTAAGCCTTAGTGAAAATGGCCACAATTGCCATGTTGCAGTAAAAACAAGAAAACAACATGTTTGTCTTTTGAGACACGTGTGAATTATTTAACCCATTTATGGGAGTTATACAGTTAACTTCAACACATTAGCAAAGTTAAGGAAACTATTCCTTAATTTCTTTGAACAGTTTGATTAGATGCAGACCTTTACAAAGTAAAATTCCTTCTTTTTCTGGGGGAATCTGATCAAAAGATTGATTGAAATCACATAGATGAAGACCTAACCCACAGTGCAACACCAGAGAGATCCTCATTATCGCTGTCTTAAAAAAAAAAACTATTACGCTTCTAGTATCGTGAAGTTACCTTATACCATCCTACATAGAACAATTTTTGAGTCTAAATGTCTCTGAACTATTTCGATTTTTGCTTTTCACAAGACTTCTTTTCGTCCAAATTGTGTAGTGTTAATTCATTTGAGTATATGAGAGTTAACCTCAGATGGGATATATATATTTTTTAAATTAAACCAAATATTAGTATTTAAGTATAGCCTGTAGTAATATCAATTCTTTACAATGGTTTTTTGGTTTACATTTATGGTTTTCTTTCTGAACAATGTTAACTTTGTTTCCTGAATTAGCTCGTTATCACGAGCAGCAGGTACATCTTTGCCTCCATTGAGTACTGTATGTCATCACCAAGATAACAACATGACTATAACATTAGATATCATACAGTTTGTCAACTGAGGAGAAGAAAAGAAAAATATACTGATGATTTGTAAAAAGAAAAGTTTTCCCATCATCAATATAGTATCCAGGAGAATGGCTAAGACATTCTCATATTGCTATGTCAGAATTGATTTAATTATATTAAAATGGCAACTTAATTTGTAGAGTGAAAATCGCGGTAATAAAGGAAGCCCGAGCCGACCCAAAGAGCGTAGAGCCAGCACAAGACATCTTCGTATGATTGGCAGACAAGATACAATAAATTCGGAAGTAAGAGAGATCATATTTTTTGCAGACTTTGTCATCTGATTAGCACAAAAAAAGTTCATATCTTCATCACATAGAAAGCTTTGCCACAAAATTTCATCTCCATTAAAAAACAATTCTTCTCGATCTTGAAAAAATCCAGCTGGATCTCAATCCATCCCCATCTACGTAGAACCAGTGGAAGGTATAGTAGCTCACTAACCCAACAGGGACACATGTCCAGGAATTCAAAACAGGTGAACTTTCCCATGAAGTGTAATTAACATACCTTTCATATCATTAACCCAAGAAATCAAAGATTTGACTTAGTATTTTTTGGTTTGGTGAAGGATGTTGGTAGATGTAGGTTAAGGCCGTCATCGACAGATTCTCTTGCTTTCACCTTTTTAGAATTTTAGAGTGTAGAATCTTTGATCGCTGCTCTCCATTATAATTACTATTGCTGTTTGCTTTTGTTGGGGAACCCTTTCCTCATGAGAGAGAGCTATCTTGGTATTCCAAGATGTTCCTTCATAATGCTTGCTTATATAAAGCAGTTCTTGATCAGTTTATAGTTCCATGTACCCTTCCAATCTCATCAAAGCTCATTCGTCACAGTAAGAACAGTAATATCAACCTCGTAGAAAGGCAGTTGTTTGCATGACTAGAATCACTTCCTTTAAATATCACTCAATAATTTCTTTTAGCCTCAGTTATTTATTTATTTATTGCCTTTTTCTTCCTGCCTGGGATATCTTCTTTTTCATTGTGGGCATATCTGAGATACCCATAGAACTAATACACACTGGTAGCATACTGATTGACATTTTTATTGTAAATTCCACAAAATTGCTTTACTTTTCTATTCAAGGTTACATTTTCAGTTCTTATTTTTACTTTTTACTGAAAATGTGTTGGTAGGATCATGGTGTCAAATTAATTGCTTCATTTTACAAGAATAAATCCAGTTTCCTTTGTTGATTTGGTTTCAATGGATAGCTTCTTTTTTTATTTAAAGTTTGGCAACATTTGAGGTAAGCTGATTGATCAAACATTATATATATAGCCTGTGCATTGTCTACTATCTAGGATACCCATAATTAATGATTGCTAGTAAATAGTTTCATATTTGTTGTTGTCTGATGATATAAGTTATAGAGAGGAGGAGGAAAGTTGTTGGGCTGAATTTATACTGTTGACTTTAAATAAAGATTATGTCAGTGGGTCGTAGCTGCATGTATCTGTTGGTATCCTATGACTCCATCACCCCCCCCCCCCCCTGGCTCCATCCTCTCCTAATCCATCCTCTCCATGACCATTGTTATATGTCACTGCTGGACATCATTGTCTTCCCTATGCTAGTCATTCTCTTGCTCAGATAGTAGCTAACATACAACATCACATTTACAGTTGGATATATATATTTACAATGGTCCTTAGATGATATACCAAGCTGGTCCATATATTGGTACTTCAAATCCCACCGTGTTTTAGACCCTTGTCAGAGAGCACACTATGAATGTTTGCAGTGTCATCCATATACCAGTCACTGCTCAATCTTTGTACTCTCACTAGTCCTTTTGTGAGAGTTCATGACTAGAGTTCTCATGTAGAAGTTCTCTCTTTTCAGTCTAAGTAGTTAATTCAAGAATGATAGGATGTTTAGTATCTAACTCTGATTTTCATTGCGGTCTAGAGTGGTAAATGGATATTCTGGTGTTGGTCAATGTAACAGTTATCTTAACAGGAAAATATTCCGCCACTATTGTTTGAAAACCCCATCTCAATGTTTTGTTCCTCACTGGTGATATGGTTGGATAGATATGGGACTTATAGCCACTTAGCTTGGTTGCATACTTTAATAATTTTTTATATTATGTAACAATTCAAACTTTCACATTCAAAAATTTACAACCATCATTGTATCAGTTTAATATGAGGATTAAGCAGATAAATATCTAGCAGCTGCGTTATATGTGTAAATATATATTAAAATATTTAACTAGTAATCTCCGGAATGGAACTAGACCAGTGATGCCAGAGCACTCATATCTGGTGCCCTGTCGCCAGCTTGATTAATATTTTATAATATTTAAGTAATATTTGACAATATTTAACTGCCAGTTATATCACTCATTTGGTATACCAATCACTGGATACTTTATAATGTCAAAGTTATCTTGTTAATATTTTAAAAAAAAGCTTCTTGTCATTAAAAGTACCATAATAAATTAATAAACTTTAAAATCTCCCAAGTGAATGACAATGAGGCCAAAGTGGAAACCATTATGGTAAAAATAGAATATAAATGCTTGACTAAAGTAGGTTTCTCATCTTCTAGCAACCAAACCTGTGCACAATACTCTTTATGTGCTTTTAATATATGTCAGAGTTCCATTGTACGTATGTAATGTATCAAAGAGCTTTCTACCTTTTAGTCCTTACTTCACGTTGAAGATCACGCAGGTAGGGCATTGCAACCGTTTTTAACGCAATCATACATGATAGCACTAAGAAATGGATTTCCATAAGGTAAAGATTAGCAGCTGACCATTGCAAGCTTTGTACTGTGTTTGGTGCAAACCAAATTAGGTAGTCATCCATGGCATAGTTTTAGGCACTGATAATTATAATACGGATGGCTTAACTGATCTGCTTGAAAGGGGCAAGTCAACTCTAGTTTCTCAAATGACTTCACTCATCTTAGACTTTGTTTAAATCTAGTGGACAAAGTTCAAATCTGCCTGAAATCTACAAACTAAATCCTTATATGGTGTCTTATCCCAATCTCTGAGGGTCTGTCACGATAATTATCAATTTCCATGTCATTAAATTCCAATAGGCCTTTGAGTAATTGGTTTGGAAGGTTTTCCAAAACTTGACTGGCATTGAAAACATTACATCACTTTCTTGCTTTAGTGATAATTAACATTTTGTCTGATTTACTGACACTGAATTGCTTACTGAATGTTATACTTACTGAATGTCCCAAAGGTAGGTACAGTGTGATAAACTATGAATGACCTTGCACATGTGATGAATTAATTGCAACTAATGTATGTGGTTCCTATGGATTGCTTGTCAAATTCAAACTAAAGAAGAAGAAAAGAAAAAAATAAGATGGTGAAACATAACTTAAAGTGGCAGATAACATTTCATTCCATATAAATATTTCCTGTATTTATGTCTTTCTAATAGATAAACATAAATTAAACGATTAGGAAATTATGAATAATGTTTTGGTAAGAGCAAAGATTAATAAAACGATTAAAACGTGTGCAGAACAGTGGTATTCCAGTTCCTGAGCGCCACTAAACTGAAATAAGTCATGACCAGTCAATTCCAACCATTTTTTTGTATGAGTTTCAACCAGTTTGTATGAGTCTCAAAGGCCACTCTTCCGTTCATATCATAAGTCCAATTAATTGGAATCAACCATGGTAGGGATTACAAGGATTTATTTGACTTTCATATATGTGTATATGTCTCGCTTGCTTGATAGCTAGTCCAACAGACAGCAATACAAGTTTATGCAAGTATAAAACTGTTTTGTAACTCCTACGTCAAGTACACAGAGATTTCCCTATACCTTCAGTGTTACAAGGCTAACTGAATCTTGCCTAATCTTCAAAATATGGGTGTAAAATACTTTGAAAATCAGTTATATCCTCGGTGCCATTGGGTAGGATATGAAGCCAAGCAAATAATCTGATCCACCCACTGATTCTAAATCTTGTTCCTTTCGGTAGTCAATCAAGTACTGACTGTTATTTTCTTGCACCCTGCAAAGGTACAGTTACCCGAACATTTATTTTTGAAGGTACCTTGGGTTGTAGACGGAAAATGTCTTATTTTGAAATCAAGGTGTTTCATCGCAGAAAGGGGAGACTTGCATACCTCTCCCAAACCTCTACAAAGTTCAATTCTGTGTTGAACAACAAACATCTTTCGGGAATGTATTGCAGGATCAATCAAGTTCTGTTGCATTTCTACTTTGTATGACAGAAGATCAACACTATCCCTCACTGCTGCATCTTGTATGTTTTATTCATTTTTCGGAAATTCAATGAAATTTTGGGAACAAAAACTAAAGAAAAGTAGCTATTCTCTCTGCTTTATTTTACATCTTCATTTTATTTTACGTCTTTATTTTCATTTCATTTCATTTATGTATTTATGTATTTATTTTGTAATTTTAATTTTTTTTTAAATTTTTAAAAATTATTTTTTATTTTTTCTCCTTTTTATTGGAAAATGGATGATATTATGGATTTTAAGTTACTCTCTAAAAAATATTTGAGGAGATCCCAAATCACAGAGGGAGCTTTTGGAAGCAAAGAGGCTTGATACGGAGTAGCAGACAAGACAGTGTTTCTGAAGTAAGAGCTCATCAATGAGTTATAATTACTGCCATCAATATTCTGTCATCTTTCAGTCAGCCAGTAAAGGTGTCAGACATTTCATTTTGTTGATTGTATCTGCAGTCATCAATCTCTTTGCCAGGGGCGGGATTTGAGTTGTGAAAGTGGGGGGGCAAACCTGTCAGCAAGACTATCTAAGCGGAGCGCCACCATCGGTTGGCGCGGAGCGTACAAGAAATTTTTGGCTT
>JAIPMN010001033.1:0-19067 GCA_020650975.1 Apostichopus californicus | reverse complement strand
ACATATATATGCGTGTGTGTGTGTGTGTGAAATATATACATATACATATATATCCACGGCACTGCGATGTTATGATTATGCTCCGCACCTATCACATGACAGGTAAAATAATGTGTTTGTTGCTTTTTGAAGTAGTTTGTCTCGTAGATGGCTGATTCAGTTCTGAAAGTAATTCGAAATTCTTGTAACTGACTAGATCAAAGGTAACATATGTTTTGACTGGCAGGCACAACTTCGACCAAACCTTGTACTTCTGACTGAACTATTGCCTAAAAATTGCACAACCTTTGTTTACCCGGCCACGACAAATTCGTGATCATTTTAATTTTGTAATCGTCTTAATTTGTATTTTGTTTTTTTAATTTGTATTTTTGGGATACATACTTGTACCATTCAGTGAGTTGGAAGACACCCCCTCCCCCACCAACCCCACCCGCTCCCTCCTGCATCATTGCTTTGCTATACCAAGGCATCATGATCATATTAAAATATATCTAAATTCCCTTCCACCATCGAACTAAGGTATATACTGCAGGTTATGGGTACTCCACATGATAGGCAAATTACATTAATTCGCGTAATTAATCCATCACTGACAAAAAGATGTTCCAACAGTTCCATACATATTTACTGTGATGACCTTTGTTCTATTTGCCAAACGATTGAACTTTGTGATTATCAATGTAGCGGGTTTTTTTTCTTCAATTTTTTTCCAGGTAGCCGATAGCTATACGGTGTTTCTTTATGGGTCGTGATTGTATTTGATATTACACGTTTGTGGTGACTTCGAACAGTTTATGACACGAAACGCGTTAAATGTCTGAAATTCGGCGATTTCTGGTACAGTTCTGTTTTTTGTGTCAATATAGAGTGTAAGCACTGTTACGTAACTGTAAGCACCCGTTATATTGGATTGAATGGACCTGCACACCATTTTATATACACCGATAAAATATCACTAACAACTGTGTGCTGTAACTATATCCAGACGTGTTATAAACAGCTGACTGAGAGTTCTCATGTACACTTAAACGACGAAATAAATCTACAATAATTTCATCTTCATCATCGCTTAATAAAAATGGCAGTGAATCAGTACGTCGGATCCTGGACCCATGAAAAGAGTGAGGGACTCGATGAGTTCTTGAAAGCCATGGGTGTCGGATCGATAAAGAGGAAAATGGCGACAACTGTGAATCCTTCATTTAGAGTAGAATTGGACGGTAATCAATTTGTAATTCATCAAAAACTCCTCATGAAGGCTAAAAGGACTGTTTTCGAATTCGATGTCGAAAGGACCGACCAAAACCCATTGGACGGAAAAGATGTACAGGTTACTGAGACTATGGACGGAGAACATTGGAATACCAAGTAAGTTTATTCGGGGGATTCAATACATATATGCGGAAGGATCAGGTCTCTTGGGAAATTCATAACAGGGCGTGACACTTGTTTTTAGCCGAAAGGTTTCTTGAAATCATTGTAATTTTCCATTTTACAACTCGGCAAAAGTGGAGGTGTGCTACATGCATGGGAGGCGGGCGGTAAGGAATGCTAACTAATTGGCAATGTGAATTTGTTCAGCCCTCATCTGGTTCGAGTGTCATCTCCCCCTCCCCCACCCCTCCTGATTCTCTCGCTACTACTTTTGTGATTGTATTTATCACCTTTAGGGCCTACCTGTTATAGCGTTGGAAAGAAGGGCAGGTTGGCATATATCGTTTTCAACAACACAATATTACCTTGTTTTGGAGAGAGTTATCTCGTTGTATTTTCACCGAGACGTCTCCCGTAAAACGGTTGAAATTGTAAATAACACATCGAGAAACACAAACCTCATTAAATATCACTAAAACAAATCTCAACATTTTTGCGGTATAGGCTACCGCGATGTGCATGCAGTTTATATAGGATATATATAGTCGGCGGGAAGGAACAGGTATGCATGTAAGCATTGGGGCGGATGATTTTGTTGTGTCGGTGATATATTGTTATATAAATAATAATCAGCTGTAATTGCCCATTGAAGAGAAGAATAAAATCTTCATAGCATTTTGCAGATCATTTCATGAGTAATTAATTAATGACTTGACATTTCCTTATTAATATGCTGATGAGATGTTCTCTTTCCTTCAGGTGCTCAAATGGTGTTACTATGACAAGATCCATAGTGGACGGAAAGCTCATCCTCAAACAAACCTTTGAAGGAGTCACGTTTCAGAGAACATTTGTGAAAGCGAAGTAGAGGGACCAACGGAAAATTCACAGGAATGTAGTTTACTATCCGGTGGCAGAAATTTGTTTATGCTATACATTTAAGCTTGATTTGGTTTCTTGCCATGAGAACTTTTTTCTTCTTCTTCTGGTTAGTACAGTTTGGCATATCTTAATGACAACTGCATATCATTAAGAATGATGATACTCCAAACCAGTGACGTCACATCATGACTATTCATTGCGAACATAAGGTTACCAGCCAGTTGGGACAATTTCCTAATGCTATAATACCTCTCTAAACTGTACACCAATATCATGCTCTCAAAGCACTGGTGATGACAGTACAAACAGTTCCTAACCTTGATCTGATAGAAACATGATATTCATACTGCTCGTACTGATAATACGAGTGCTCTGAAGCGGGACATGACACTACATTATAGAAAAAATTGTCCCAACTGCAGGGTGAGGTAACAGTTAATACAAAATGTTGCTATATTGTTACATAAGCCTGCACCGTGTCGAGGCATTTAGGGAAAACCAAATAGAGTATTCTAAATGAAGCGGAGGGATCGGGTGGGCTGCCGTAGGGTGGAATGAGGTAGGGTGAAGAGAGGGGTGTGGGTTGAGCTGGACTTGGTTGGCTAGTGGCAATTAAATGAAGAATCTGAATAAATTTATAACCATGGGCGGGATTACGGGGGGGGGCAAGAGGGGGCACTTGTTGTTGTTGTACATCACCATCTGACCATATGTTCTACTATCAATCCTCTTCAAATTTTTAAACAATAATTAACTATCTAGATACAAATTGCAGACATGAGATCCATATTTCAAGGAGGGGTACATGCAGCTTAGAGCACTCGGGAAGTGCCGTTTCCGGCAATCTGGAGGGTTTGTAAAGCCAAAAAATTTCTTGTACGCTCCGCGCCAACCGATGGTGGCGCTCCGCTTAGATAGTCTTGTGGCAGGTTTGCCCCCCCACTTTCACAACTCAAATCCCGCCCCTGTTTATAACGGATAACATTTTCATAGAATTATTTTCCTATTTGCCATTTTTAAACTGTAAACATCATTCCTAACTTTTCTCCCAGTGTTCATTTTAATCTTTTATTTAATTTCATATGTTATGATCATGTTTTCCTTTGAACACTAAATGGGAACGGAAATGGTCACGCCTACCCTAATTATCTGAAAGCCGTTGTCATTTTTTTATTTAATTTTCAGAGTCAATTTGTCGTAATTTGTCTATTGTAATTCATATATCATTACGACTCTTTCTGTCTTTAAAAAACAAAACAAAGCAACAACTGCGGTTTGCGTTGAATTTCTCACATGTGTTGTGGTCACTATATATAATCAACCGTTACATAACATGACCGTTAGACCCATAAGGTAATTGTTAATATAATCTGAAGCTCATATGTATAGGCTACCAAACTCGCACCCGGAGCAATGGATGTATGTAGGCAAACTTTGTAAATGATAAAAGTGAAACACAAATTCTACATGATATAAATGGTTACATATATCGCTGGTTAAAACAGATTTAACGGTCGTGTCTACAGTGATCTCAGATTGCTGGGTATTCAAATATGTGTACAAATACCACATGCATTGCTTGGTAGGAATAAAGAAAGTCATACACCCAACGCAAAATGCAGCTGCTAATGTATGCCCTCATGATGGCTACCGGGCATGAAGGACCTTTAATCGTATGAAATATTGAGGGGGAAGGGGAAGGGGGTAATGAAACCAGAATCCCAAGGTGACGGGCTACAACATTGCACCACAGCCCGAACATATGAGATCAAGTATATAGAAAGGACTGCTCCTCCCCGCCCCACCCCGCCCCACCCCGTCCTCCGCTATCCACCCATTTACTAACAGGAATTCGCCAATCATATAACAAATTAACAATAAATTGGAACGAGAGACAATCTACCTGGCCACCAGAAGTGGATCCAGGATTCCTCAGAATAGCGGGTCCGGAAGTCAAGTATCGGTATATACCGGATTATTAGTGGAATTAAGAAAACATCGGGAAGGGTAACAAGTGCCTACACGCGTATAGAATGCATACATGTTACAGTTTTCTACCTTGATTGGGGCAAAAGTATGTTTGCAGCTAAGCTTTAATGTCAAACAACTTTCAAAGAGGATGTGGGGGGGGGGGGGTCTGGGTCGCCTGCGCCCTCTCCATGGCTCCACCCCTGTATGTTTATTGAGGAGATACCATTAATTGATGTCGGATCCTCCTCCCAATGCAAGGTAAATCTTGCAGTTTAGCAGAAACTACACGTTCACATGTTCACATGTGATGTTCTATTCCATCTTCAGTATATTCCCCTCTCAAAGTATACGTCAGTACATAATAAACTATACTATGGAAAGCTTTAAACTTGAAAGGATTTACAAACAACTCATTTCACACAATCCGTCATAGTTTTAATTAGAACTGATTGAAAGAAATTGTACAAGTCTTTGAAAATCGCAAACATCTCTTTTTAGTAATTTAGTAATAAAGTATAAGTAATGCTTCTATAGACCCTGTTCTAGCAACTTAATATAACTCACCCGAAAAGTTGCATATTTGAAAATATTAACAAAACCACTGGTGAAAGGTGGATGTTGTTAAACCCCCCCCCCCACCCCACACACACCACCCCTTCCTATCTCCATAAAAATAAAAACATCGCTTCACCCTCAAAGAATTCACAACTCCCTGGAATAAGTATCTGGCAAGTAATGATTGACCAGAGCACTGAGAGTTGTGATTACTATTTTCAGTTTCATGGAGTTTTGAGTATGATAATCTTGAAGTATTTGTATCGTTATATATACATTTTTATATAGAGCCCTCCAAATAACTGAGAGGTTTATGGGTACAAGGCTATTCCTGTCCCTTCTCCCTCGCCTGATATTTTGGTCGCTATAGCTACATTAATTAACCCTCATTAATTAATTAACCCTCAACAGTGGAACAATTTGAGAATGAAGACAAACGACTATTCTATAGTTGACGTTAAAGAGTTGAAAATATTACATTGTGAATATGTGTAAATCAAATGTGAAAATACTACAATATGTTAGAAGATTTTACGGGGAAAAAAGACCCGTGAAATAAGTAGAAAAAGGAATACAGAGATATATTTCAGCTATTACATATAAGTAAAATCAGAGTAAAATAGTAATTTGAAAAATATATATCATCATTTTATAATTAAATATTAGCAAGACATTGATTAACTTAAAACGATGTCGGACGACCTAGTCTTTCAATAGGAGGTCAATAGGAGGTGTAAATAGCCTTTCTGATACTACCTCAAAGGATGACTTTAAGCAGCATTTTAGTTTTTTTTTACAGGGTCATATAAACTATATGTAGCTATCTAAAGTATTTTGATATGATCACTGAATTCATAGTGAAACATATTACCCCACCCAACCTCCCACCTTAACTACTGTACGTATATATGAAAGACCAACACAGCCCACTCATAGGACTGACAAGAAGGGATGGGGCGGATGCTACAGGCCCATGTGATCATGCTCCCCAGTGTGGAGCCCAGGAAAAACATGGCGGCCGGGGGAAATTTCCATGGGATAAAGAATAGTGAATTGTCAGTTTCATTTTATTGTTATGGGGCATAGGCCTATAGGGACGATTGCAAAATGGAGACCCGGGGACGTTACTGTCCCGGGGACCCGAACTACTACAAGACACCTATATTCACCTATGTTAACATTCCTACACCTCAAGTGCTGCCACCATCCCTCATGCAAGCCTCCCATCATTGAGATCAATGTGATGGTATAATGTGTTTACAAGGATTAAGTATAATCAGGAGGACTTTACTATAATTTACTAATAATGGTTACAGTGATGCCTGAGTTATTTTTTCTTAAAGTACCGTGTAGTTGATACCCCTTTAACCGAATTCGTCATTAGTAGACAATCCTCTTTCAGTGACCTGGTTGTGCTGGGTAGATCCTCATTATCGACTGGTTCTACCACCAAGACATCGCCATCCCAGTATCCTTTCTTCTTCTCCATCTTGCCTGTCATTATATTCTTCATCTCATACTCATCACCGGGAACGAAACTGTCGACCAGATCGCCTTTAGGCGTACTTAAAATGTGGAACGAGAGAGAAAGATGTAGATGTCTTTATAGCCAACAAAGAGCAGGTGGGGACATAAGAGAGGGGGGGGGGGTATGAGACGGGGTTGTTATTGGCAGTTCTATCGAGAAATATAAAACATATTTGACAGTGCAGAAAGATCTCCATCCTCATTCGTGTTTATTTCGTCCTCTGTAAACAAGTAGAAGTAAGTTAGACATACATGTAGATGTAATAATCTCATATTAATAACTATGAAACATCTGTCATGAACACCATTTAATTAATATAACAAACTTCTATGAATACTATTTTAATGTCAGTTATTTTGGCCAACTTGAGTCCCTACCGAAAAAGTTGTCTTTGATATTAAATAAAATTATTGACGTGCATGCTTAATTCACTGTTGTCTTTTAGAGAAACTTATACAATTGGTCACTGATGGTATGGACTTGCTATTGACAATTCTGAATTTTGTCGCCATTTTTAGACATATCAAACGTACATTGGGTCATGGATAGTATCATGCCTGACGAGAAGGGGCAGGGGGATGGAAGGAACCAGGGGATACAGACCCTAGGCCGATGGTCAATTGAAGGGCATGTATAGTCTAATTGTCCCTCGGTACCGTTCTGTCTCTCGACGCCTTTGAATATTATCGATTTAATGTTGCTTAATCTCAATTACTGTTACTGTTGCTTAATCTCAATTACTGTTACTGTTGCCTAATCTCAATTACTGTTACTGTTGCTTAATCTCAAATTTAGTAGTTATCTATAGTGATATATAAAATGTAAGTTTCGATTTTTACTTTTACCTCAACTCAATACTGTCGCCATCTTTAGATTAACCTAGATTAATTTCATTTCCCATATTGCTAATACCACTTAATATCAATGATAATATGGTACTTACTGTGTTCTGATCTCAATCTTGTCTCCTTCTGTCGTGATATCTATCGACACATTTGCCTTAGCAATGATCTTCCTCACAAACCAATTCAAGCCCACAGCCTGAAGATATTTATCGAAATTCTCATCATTTCGCTCAAGAACCCAGTGTCCAGTTAAATCAGGTTTCTCTGAACTGTCGGCCATCTCTTATCTGCAATTGTAAGCAAAGACTATAAACAATATTTCATCCTTATCAATAACATTTTTTTTTATACTTGGTATACTATAGTATAGATAACATGCCGACGAGAGAACCAACGTAACGTAACATGCCTTCATATATATAGCTAGAAATATAGGTGCAGAAAGGTAGGGTAAGGGAAACGTGTAAATATAATAGTAATAATAATAATAACAACAACAATAACGATAATAACAATAATAAGAATAATTAAAATATTAATAATAATAACAATAATAATAATAAAAATTATAATAAAAATAATAACAACAAAAATAATAATAATTATAATAATAATAATAATTGTAATTAAAATAATTTGTGTTTCACTTCTTCCTTCCAACTAATGAATCTAATGTTACCTTTGACTTTATACTAACATGCTAAACCGACTTCATAGGTAGAAAGATAAAAACATGATATTGATTCCTATGCCACCTCCTTCCCCTTCCCTGATTATTTAAGTGTTAACTCCACAGTCTATAATCAGCATACGCAGAATTTTAGAACTTTATTTTAGGGTAAGGGGGGAGGTGAGGCGTTCGCTTGGGGAAATTATATTGCTAGAAATTAAACAAAAGTTTGGCCCCTGAAATAGCTTATTGCAGATTTCTTGACTTTTGTAGGTTTTTCTGTAGCGATCGGAGAGGGGTGGAGAAGAGGTGGTGATCAGAGGGAGGGGAGGGTTAACTTATCAGAGAGAAACAAATCATGCAGTTAAAAAGATTACAAACAGGCAGATGTTTCAAGTTATTTGCATTTATTTCAAACTCCTATTATCTATCAGAATTAAGTAAGAAGAATATCATGCATACAATGGAAACATTTATTAATTTCGATGCATCTACATAGAATGAATTAACATGTAGAAGATAAAGACAGATTGCTACAAAAGTAGTATTTTTACATTAATGAGGTATAGATGAGGTAACTGCTAACGTACACCAGGGAGTTGTCTGAGAGTAAAGTGTGTAATAAATACTGCTACAGTTACGTCATATTCTGAAGGGGACACCACGGTCACTACCGAAGTATTCCCGACAGTGATCGGAATTTACCCAAACAGATTAGAGCATAACTGTACAGATTTCTCCGAGTATTCAAAAACACATGATCGATGAGAGCTTTTACGACATGATTGGGAAAGTTACCAGCATGACAGAACAGATACAATTAGTTTAAATGGGTAATGAGCAGGGGTGGATCCAGGGTTATACAATTAGTTTAAATGGGTAATGAGCAGAGTTGGATCCAGGGTTTTATAGAGTAGGGGGTGAGGCCCTGCGGTTGTTGAAGCTGATTGCATACAGGGGGGTCTCGGGGCATCCTCCCCTAGGTCTAACTTCCGGACTTCTATGTTTTGTTTGAGGAAGAAAATAAGGGTTGGGGGGGGGGGGTTGTTAAACCTTCACCCTCTGGAGCAGCTCCTGATGTCTGATCTTCCATCTCTAGCAACTTTATGGTAATACAAAACTTAACATTTAATGGAAAATTATGACTTCGACCCTTGAATACCAAACTCAAAATGTTCTTTCTCTTGTTATGCAAACAAGAACTTACTTGTTTCAGAGAAACTGTAAGTAGCAATTAATGGAATAAATCAATACCTTATTTATCTTAGCGCTGGAATGAACTTAGTATGGATCTTCGTATGAATGAACGTGTAAAATGAATCAAATGTAAAACAAATATAATGGAATATTCATTTGTACCAGGCCACCTCTGGTCATCTGAGTACTGAATATGCAGAGGTCACTTAATGGTTATACCAACATTATAAATTTCCATTAGAGTAGCCTACTGAATATGCATAGGTCACTTAAGGGTTAATCAACATCATAAATTTCCACTAGAGTACTGAATATGCATAGGTCACTGAATGGTTAATCAACATTATAAATTTCCACCAAGACCTCAAGGTTTTTTCATCTCTCAAGACAAGTTATAATGTGGCAAGTTGCATTGCCTCAAGAAGTATGGTATTGCATGATGCAGTATTTCTCGGGTTAGGGTTAGGGCTTAACCCTAGGGGTTAACCCTAACCATAGGGTTTCCTAGGTCCACAAGAAACGTCATTCATTGGGCTGTATCATGCATGATAACATTGCTCGACATATTAAACTGTGTATAAAAAGGTTCTCTTGAGAAATACTGTCACGTGAGGATTGGCTGAAATTTCCACTAGAGTACTGAATATGCATTTGGTCACTTCCAAAATAATCAGTATTATAGTATTTAATAGACTAATGAATATGCACTGATCACAGTGTCCTGTCTCTACTCAGGTACTGAATATGCATTATCATTGTAAGAGCTATTTAATTAAAAACATTTATAGTATAGTGTCTACTAAATATGGACTGGTCACTCTGTAGCTATTTAATAGCATAGTGGCTTTTATACAATATAAAATGTACAAACACAGAAATCTGACCATCTCTCATCATTTCTTTACTGACCATATAATATGTAAGAATTCGCTGCTAATAACTTTTAATTATTAATTAAATAATAAAGTATAAAACAATGAACATTGCAATCATAATTTTTCTTTAAGACAACGGCATTCCGTTAACAGGATGTTGAATTGATTTTCCCTAAAATTCTATTTCATGACATTAAACAGGTTTATCAAAAAAGATTAAAATAAATTTCTCTTTTCTTCCATCAATGAGAATCATATCATAACCAGTAGCAGGTATGGTAATAGTCAAACATTGATTAAATAATATGGGACCAAGATAAATTGTTAAAATTGATCATGTTCAATAATTATATCATGAAAACTGATATCAATTGTTCAATTTCCCTTGAACAGTCGTCTGACATAGATACCCTGTATTGCATAATTTGTAAAAATCAAGGCTTGTTACAGCTTGAAAACTTTAGACAAAATTACTGGCCAAATTAACTGGAAATCAGAGATTGGATAAACTATTAAGAATCTATTAGAAACATACAAAACAAATGACAGTATCAAACACAAACAAAGTCTGTATTCTCAATAAAAACATAAATTTTACAAAAACATGGAAAATCTTTGTGTTTTTGGTCACTGAAAGTACTCAAAGTGGATTAACACTCTAGTGTCTAATTTTGTCATATAGAATTGAATTTGAATTGAATTTGAATTTATTGTCCACAATCGGAAATTCGGCTTACACAGGTCGTAAATGAAAAAAAGAAAAGAAAAGATAAAAAGAAAAGCAATAGTATAAGTATCAATAGACTGCGATACACATGCAGTAATACAAACATATATACAGCAAGTCCTACAAATAAGAAACTTATCTTCTCACTTGTGAATTAAATATATGGATAGAATTAGGCACAAATGAGTATCTGACATCTATAGACATCTATAAAGGTTGATGACAGACATCATGTTTACTTGCTAACTTACACGGCCTTACAAAGTAATGCAGGAAAGCTAGTATGTCACCAGAAAGTGAAATCAACTAAGGATTCCCACTTTCACTGTTAAGAGAAAGAAGCTTTTAAAATTATTGAGATGTGCAAAATATCAGCTGCAGGCAAAATATGAAAGAATAAGTTTTAGACAAAATAACTATATTAATGGTACATGTTCAACCAAAATTTCTACCCCCCCCCCCACCTCCCTGCCAAGGCTAAATTTAAATGCCACTTTTAAGGTTATTGAGAAAACTATTCTATAAAATTGAAGGCTCATCAGTCAAAATGGCTGGATTATCAAGGCTAGCATTAAGATGTTTCTAGATTTGGGTAGGGTATGAAAAACTGAACACTAAAGGAGAAAGTAAACTGAATAAAAGAGTAGTGCTCTCTAACATGCTAAATAGTTGAATAATGGTCAAGAATGTTCAAGTGTGGTCAAAGTTTGACATTCATTTTGTTACTTTAACAATATAGGCAGTAACGCATAATAGTTGGAGTTTATAAAATTGTAAAGTTAAATATCTCAATTCTTTGGTTTGCTGTTTTTTAATTTTGTTAAGAAATTCATTCATATTCTACATATATCTAAGAATATAAAGAAAGAATATTTTAGTTAAAATATGAAATGAGTTATCAATATTAAAGTGCTACTTTTAAAACCATGTTTTTCTGTTTTGAATTTGTGCGATGGCTAGTGTCTAAGTCTACAAAACTATAACTTGTCATCTAATAAACTCTTCCATCATCTCCAAATTCTTTTGGTTTTTATTTGGTTTTGACAAACGTACGTGTGCAAGTGACTCCTTTAAACGTCTGCTTGACAACTAACTTTCCGTCCACGATCGACTTGGTAATCTCGACACCAGAGCCCGTTCTGGGGAAAAATAGTAAGACATCTGAAGTCAATTTCACACCATTTATAAATTTGTTGTAAATTCATATGAATATCCTTATATTTGTTGGATTGGAGTAAAAGATAAAATATCATGAATTCCCTCCCCACCCCCCCCCCAACCCAGCCCTCCATCACATGAACACATAACTCCCCCACTAATGTTTACATGGAAATATACACCAAGGTAGATATTAATGTTACAGTATCTTAACTGTATATAAAGCAAAACTATTGGAATTATTGATAGTAGCAAATACTATTTCTCACAGAGAAGGGACCATTCAAAGGGGATGATTTAACCTTCAAACAATTAGATTTGACAATATAATTTTACAAGATAACTTCTAGATCTCCTGTTAAGCAAAAAAAAAGCTCAAATATGTTCCCTTCTCTATTTAATGTTGCACTTCAAAGCACTTTTATTGACATTAGTAAAACTTCCAAACTTTCATTTGGGGAAGGGGTGGGGTGGGGGTGGGTTGAGGTACTTCAAAGGTTACTGCAAGTTGAAGTTATTGCTTTTGGTAATTGTCAAAGCCCATGATCATCTCATAAATGTTCAAGTTCCTTTTTTTTATATTCTGACACAACTAATTGCATTGAAGCAAAACAGGAAAATTTGTTTACATCACAACATGTTTAGGAGTTCTTTCCTTTAAGTTTAGAAACTTTGAAATGGGCCATTGTAGCAAACTTTGTCTCACTATAAATCCCTTTCATTTATATACCTAGGTACCTACACTGTGTTCCAAACGTCTCCGTCCAGGGTGTCTGTAACACGCACATCTTTACCATCAATGGGGTTCTTTTCTATCCTCTCGACACCAAACTCGACCATCGATATCTGCGTCATTACAACCGATTGCCGGGTAAACTTGACCTTCTCTCCATCTGCTTCAAAGATGAAAGTCGGGCTTGTGGACTTGGCGAGGTTCCTCTTCACAAATCCAACATTCATGGCCTTTAGGAATTCATCCAAACCTTCGCTCTTTTCGTGTTTCCATTCACCAAGAAACTGTTTAACTGCCATGGTATCTATTGATAAAATGAACAACAAGGAAAAGAGATTCTATGAAGGCAAAAGTTTGATGGCTTAGAATCATTCTGGTGTCAAAATACCAGATTAAATGTTATTACCACACAAAACAGATTCCAGAAATGAAGAATCATCTGTAAATGAGGTCTAAAGACTTTTCTTCTGAAGTAAGCTTGGCTGCCAGTGACTTGGTAGTACTATACTGTATCTTACATTGAGGTCGAAAGTCAAATGGATTTTGTTGAGAGTTTACTTAATACTTGGATGAAAAAAAAGTTTGAAATATGACCATCCTGGTAGACATAGTTCCCTATAAATATACAATAGGTTGGTTTTTATTGCTTGCTTCTCCAATCATCTCATCCCATTTAACAAATCCAATGATATAAACCACAGCAGCAGTGCATTATAGTTCCTTCTTCTCATCAACTATTCCTCCCAATGTGAATTTACAAAATTCCACTTCTCAGCTGAACTCAATTCAAATTCAACTGAACTTTAATCATCACCCAGTTGTCCTTATAAATTTGAATTGTTGGCTATGTGCAGAATGTATTTGTAGTATACATGTACCTAAACAAAATGAAATTAAGACGATTCAAGAAATGAAAATATTAATAGTTCAGAAGAAGAAATTGAATAATCTCAAGGACAAACAATGTATAACAAATTTCAGTGTCTGCAACATGAAGTCAATACAATTTGTACAATGCAATATTGTCACAGGAAAAGACAATTTGATAAAAGTGAGTAGCAATTTAGAATTTGTGACACCAGCAAATTATTTAAGGTTCTCTTCAACAGTTTCTCCTTTTAGGTAAACAGGCATGATCAGTCGATCAAAGATTTTTTGTGAGACAATATCAATGACACAGACTGTTAATTTTTAATTTATGTTACATATCGCTCTCAAATAATTTGCCCCATTTTGATGCATGTTGCTTCATTAAAATGTTCAAGTCTAACAATTGTTGAAGAATAGATATACCAGACCCAGAAACAGGATTCATCATGCTTTAGTGATGACAAAGGGGTGAGCAAATGGCACCTTAATGGGGGGGAGGGGGGTAAGTGTGTTAGAAACTACAATGTTACTTTCTGCAATGCAGCTGATCTTTGTGAGATACAGTATGTAATATGTTTATATGAATGGCACCTTAATGGTCAGATCAGGAGGGTAGGGGGGGGGGGCTGGGTAAGTGTGTTGGAACTTGGAAACTACAATGTTACTTTCTGCAATGTAGCTGATCTTTGTGACATACAGTATGTAATATGTTTACATGAATGGCACCTTAATGGTCAGATCAGGAGGGTAGGGGGGGGGGGAGATCAGTGTGTTGGAACTTTGAAACTACAATGTTACTTTCTGCAATGTAGCTGATCTTTGTGAGATACAGTATGTCATATATTTACATTAATGACATGTATGTTACTATTCACAGTAGACACACCGTTTAATGTATCACCTCAACAGTACAGTAATTTGCTTTACTCAATGTGTGGTTCGTAAATATTGATATTAAGGCTATAAATGCATTTACTGTATAATAAGTGTACAATTTTTCAAGAAAATATGCAACAGTGCCAGTCAGTTTGTAATAGTATGTTTATTAATAAAAAATTATAAATAATTAACTGTACTTAGATGTCACAGTCTGTTTTTTTTTTGCAACAATTATTTTAATCAAGGTCAAAATGAAAGTAATGTACTTTGTAAATGGAGATTTCCAAGGAGCATGTGCATTTTGTTGATAAAAGCAACTTTTGCAACCAGTGTGATGACTGTCATTGATTGGTCAGTGTACATACAAATGCTGGAACAAGAAAATACAACATACACATACATCTAACTCACCATACATATCATACCAAGGGTTCTAACAGACCACCAACATAACAGGTACTAGACTACTGGTACATACTTTTACCCAAATACATTGTACAGTTGCTAAAAATTGTCAAAACTAAACTATGAAAGAACTTCAAGGAACATCATTTCAGCATGTAGATGGGGCTTTGTGACTCACTTTTATTACCTTTCAAATATACGGTATGTTTGATAGTAAGACTATTCATGACGACTTTCATTTACATAGATGGCAGTGTTTAACTACACTAGATTATAGGTTTAGGAGTTGGAAATCCCTTCGCAGGTCCCAACTGTGTCGATTAGCATCCTTTCTGAAACATTACCTTGAGTCAGCAAATGGAAATCAAATTTCAAAGGCAGATTTAAGTTTTATTTGCCAATAGGATAACTATCAATCAAGTTTGATAACTGCATCTGAATTCGGTCTCAGGTTACAAAATATTTCTCCAAAAATTACTGGATTGTTTACTTCTTTTTTTCTACCATGATTTGATCTCACATGCAATTTTAATTTCCCACAGTAATATCTTCAAATGTACAGTAGTCTTGGCTCTGGTTAACAACCTGTATGGGAAAAACAAAACAATAAAGTGATGTTTCATCATTTAAGCTACGCAAGACGATACAAACATAATAGATGTATGAAGACTTATGTAAAACACTCACATCTTAACAGAATACTGCAGTAATTAATTAATAAATATCTCAGACTTCATTACCATTTAGTCCAATAATGGAGAATGGATCTTAATATAATAATGTAGAGTGCAACTTACCTGTTAAATCTATAGATGCTGCATCGTTAGTCCGATGATATCCAACCGAAGAGCTTCAGCCAGTTGTCCGATCACCACAAGTCATTTATCGTTAGTACAGTAGTCTAATCACATCTCTCTATTACAGTGCAGTTTGTCAAACACTTGTCACTGGTAAGATGTTTGGACTGTACAGTTCACCATTGAAGATACTGTATGGTATACAGTATATATGTGCATGACTGCTGACTAAAACTGTAATTATTCAGCCATCTTAGTCATGATGTTTATAAATAACAACAATCAACTCCTAATATTGAAATTGAAGCTGTTATTACTTAACTGTACTGTAAATTAATTTGATCCAGTCACCAGCTCTCAAATATTTATTGACGATATTGACTAATAGATCAATTTGGCAAAATGATCAGTCAAGTTAACCAAACACACAGCTCTGCTCATGTGCATTGGCATCTTTATTGTGTGGACACAGTATTAAGGAACTTAAGAGTAACGTCTGTATAGCAGCACAAACATTCCTGCAGCTAACCTACTACTATTTGCATTACTCTTATAACCAAGATATTTATTTACTTTTATTATATAGAAAACAAAGTAACTCTCTAGGCAATTATTAGAACCCTGATTCAACATAATAGAAACTGTATGTACACCATGGTATCCTCAGTGACTTTGTGAAACTAGGAGGTATGGACAGGCAGTTACATATCAAGCGAATTACACTTGCATCAAGGAGCTGCAACAGAGCTCTCTGCTTGCATTTACTAGGCAATATTTTGCCTGATCAAAGTAATTATAAACCAACAAAATAAATTTGATTAAATGAAAAAAATAGCATAGCCATCATTTGTGGCTGAGTTTGCAGTTCTTTCTATACCAAAGAACAGTTGAACTGAATAAGGTTTATCATTATGCTGTACATAGGCTTGGTTAGGCCTAAACTTTACTTAATACTGCACTGGGTGAAGGCCTGTTCATAGGGTATACAGTAATTATTGAAAACCCCATCCTTCAGAAGGTCGTCTCCCTTTCCGGTGGAGTCATAGAATCAGTTGTTTTACTTCTTCACTACAACTCCATCTCCAGAAAAAAAATTCCCTACTGTGACTCCCAAACACCACCAAACAATATAATAGAATAATGTTCCCCACTGCAACTCCACCAAAAGAACAGATAACTGTATAAGAAAAAGAATAATACCGGTTTCTCCACTAAGTTAGACTCGGATTCTAGCCATAAATATCCTGTTAGGAGTGTTGGGAAGATGTGTCATTCTCAGAAGGGTTTATGAAGTAATTCATCTTGTAAATCACACCCACCCCCCTCCCACGATAGATAATGGGTTCTCCAATGTAACTCCGTCTGAAACCAGCCCCCTAATAGGAGAATAATAATGATTTTTCCCACTGAGACTACTGGGCTTCTTTCACATTTGCCTTCCATGTGCTATCACCAAGTGTTACATTTTAATTGAGGTTGTGTGGAGAGCTCAGTCCCCCAAAAGAAGAATAATAATGATTTTCCCACTGAGACTACTCAGCTTCTTTCACAATTACCTTCCATGTGCTTTCATCAAGTGTTATACTTTAATAGAGGTTGTGTACAGTGCTCCTGTACAGATTAGACTCCGACTCCAGCCAAAAATATCCTGTTAGGAGTGTCGGGAAAATGTGTCATTCTCAGAAGGGTTTATGAAGTAATTCATCTTGAAAACCACACCCACCCCTTCCACGATTGATAATAAGTTTGCCAATGCAACTCTACATCCAGCTCGCCAAAAGGAGAATAATCAACAAGTTTTATATTTTGATAGATGTTGTCTGCAGAGCTTCTTCTGTACAGGTGATGATATACATGATTCCAAATGCTTACACGAGTAATGTATGCTATCTCTGTATCACAGAATATCCATATACCGTCCTGAGTATGAAAGTTGTTCTTACATGGTATGGTTGGACTGGAATTAGTTTGGAGATAAGTTCATTCATAAAATTGCTGTCTTATCACTCTGACTCACTGAGTCTGACTCCAAAACAAATGAAACAGAAAAGTGTGGGGTATTATATAATGACTCCTGTACTATGTATAACACAAACTAAGGCTAGCACATTTGTAAACTAGCTCACCTGATGTTTACTTAGGCTACACCAATTGTGCTAACAGTAACACTAGCCTATGTACAGTAAATTTAGGTAGTAAGTTAGTCAAGCATAACGATTAACCTCCTTACCTAGGCTTTAGCCTTAGGTATAGTTTAGGCCTATGCTAGACTTGGCTTACTAATACTACTGTATATTAAGCCTATTAAGCCTATATCGGTTTAGGTTTATAATAAGGTTGTTCTATAATTTCAGTGACAATCTGAATGTAATACCCACCAGATTAAAAGAAACTTTCAATGGTTTAATTTCTCACCTTCGTTTCTGTATGTTTCTCGGGGAAGGTTGATGATTAGGCTTATATTAAACCGCAGTGGTCGACTGTTTGGTAATCACTGTCTGCCACAGAAATAATGTGTTATTTACCAATTTTGCGAAAATTGCAGCTGATTGACCTCACAGAAGTATATCAACCACCTACTTCATCGATATACCTGATCGTTATCTTATATAATATTTCGAGGACGAAATGGTACTTTTCGACGGCGCTCGTTTGATTTTGAAATAGAAATCATAATTCAACTCAAAGTATGTAAACACCAAGCACGCCCTCCCTTTCCTGGATTTTTGTTGTTAAAGAGCTCTAGGTAAAAGATTAAAAGAATAGTCCGAAAAACGAGAAATGCGGTTTCGGGAAAGGTAAATTCGATCAGAGCTTGATTAGCATTTCAATTTTGTTTGGTTGTTTTTCTTCGGTTTAATGCGATTTTTCAATCATGATTATGCAACTTTTACAGGTGCCACCTGTACACTACTATACACGGTCATGTTAGTACTGTCCAACAATTAGAGTACAATGTGTACCCACCTTACAGATTATCTGGTAGAAGAAAACCTTCCGAAGTGACCTTTTGCATGTTTACATTTATCATCATGATTATTTATGCTTCGATGTTGAAATTATATGGTGTAAAAATCAGAGGGATGAAATTAAAGTTAAGCCATTTCCAAAAAATTCGTTGTTGAAATCGAAATTCGTCAGTGAGAACTAGCAAAAGGATTGGGAAGTAACCTTCTATGCTAAAGTTTCCCATCTTCTAGCTCAAACTCTAAACAGTCATGTTGTGTGAATTTTGATAGTCCAAGCTATCTGTTGGCATGTGTTGGGAAGGAAATGTCAGGTATATAAACGTCTATATATATATATTCTAGAGACGAGTTTAGCATGTAATGCAATGGAGTAATTGGTCTTAGCACGACACCTGTGGCGTGTTGCAAACTAGACAACATATAGCGCCACCACTATACCACGACTCACATGTTGTCTTTCTTTATAACTACATCACACAAAACATGCAAACCTTGTCCTTTCTTTACCCACGTAAATTTTAAAGTTGCATGCAGGCTGCATAGGCCTGTCGCTGGTCACTGATAGGTCGAACTCTTATTTCGCGAAAGTTTCATAAAGGGCTAAAGTACACACAAACAACCATCATAAT
>JAIPMN010001032.1:0-33139 GCA_020650975.1 Apostichopus californicus | reverse complement strand
TCTGAAACAATGCCTTTTTCCTTCTTGTTCTAGAATGATTGAAGAATTGTCCATATAATATTTCAGGGTGTCCTAATTTTGAAGCATTCCTGGGTAGGTCATCCACACCGTCACAGTCCTCCTACAGTAGTATTGCAGTACATTAGTTTGTACCTACTGTACACCACACCACCAAGAGAACTCTATTTACAGCTCCTTTGATTTGGTGAAATGGTGAAGGGCTGGCTACTGTGTATATTCGATATTTGTCCTGGGGGACTGACTCTGTCATAGCCAAGTGTAATTTAGCTGCTCCGTCAAATCAAGATTCTGTAACTGTAGTTGATAAGACTGCATCTGACAGATAAGGGTCGCCTGGAAAATCTGCTCCTAAATGATCTGTAGGAATCTCCATGGTAACCGGAGCCAGCTGCCATGCATTGCTAAACTTAGGGCTTCATGTCCAAATCAACTGGTTGCTAAACTTTAAAGGTCATCAGTGCTGGCCCTGTAAACTTTAAATGTTGCTACAAATTTAGAATGCATTTCCTGGAAGATTCTTAGTCTGCTAATTAATCATAAACATTGAGAAGTGTTCAGTTACTGTAGTTAAATTTAAATATCTCACGTACTGAGAACAGGATGCTGTGAGGGATTCAATAAAATGTTAATAGAAGTTTTGAGCATTATTTACTGTCCATCTCATCATTTGCCATTTCTAGCAGATTTGGGGATAATAATGATGAACCTTAAGAATGAAAATAGCATTTTAGAATGATTAAAAACCTTAAAAAAAAAGGGAATTAAATGCAATTATAAAATTAAATTGTCCTTAAAGGGTGGTAAACTAATTGTATTAGATACCAATTTTACCATGTGTGTAGAAGAATCATTTAAGTGATTAATCCACATTTGAGTGTAACTCATGTTGTAAGTTCGATATTCAATGTGTATAAACTGTCTATTTGTGTGTTTCTCCTTGTCTCTCTCACTTCGTCTCTCTGTTAAAAGATCAGACTCTCGTAGTTTAATAACTTAAATAATAAGCTGCAAAAATCTTAAATATGTGAAACATTCAGTCAAGAATCGTCACTTCAAACTTTCACTGAATTTACCTTTAGGCACAGTGTTAGTCTATATGTTATAGTCCAAGAAAAATGAAAACATTTGAGCATGCATGTAGAGCTAAATTTTTTCTTCTGTATGTTTTACTGTACCATTGAAGTGCTGCAACTGTTGGTCTGTGTATTAGACTATAAATGAATTGCCAAACCCAGGCTGTTTAAAGTGCCATTTCTCAAAACTTTCAAAGTGTTATAGAACATCCACCTGGACTGATAGCAGTGTTTTAAAGGGCTACAATTTATATCAAAAATTGATTTTGTACCGTTTAAGTCATCCTTTAACCTATTAATCTTAGAACTACAGTAATTCATTCGGAGTAGCCAGTGATTTGAAGTCAGCCCCCATACATACATTCTCTACATAATTACCTCACCAGCTTTGAAAGTCTCCTTAAATACCTAAGTACCTGATTGTATACTAATTAACCTTTATCTATATGCAGTTTTGAGTTGTTGCATATGTTGTCTCTGATAGACACTTTTGATTGATTGGCACCAGTCTTTTCTCTCTTTCCTTATCTGTCATATCCAACCTTTAAATGGGAGACAACCCCTCTCTGGATGGTGATATCACTTGAGAAATGACAGCTTTGATGTACATGGAGTTTCTCGTTTCCATCTAAGTCATGCCTCTCTATATCTCTGGCTGCAGTGTTTATCAAATCACCTTTCATTCAAATACCAAACCCTCATTTCACTTTGAATTGCTTTCAAAACAGCATTTATTTGCATTTTATTGGAAGGCTAAATTTGTGTAGTTATATGTACACAGTAGAAGTTAAAAACAAGTTTTCTTTCTACAATTTGTAATTTCAATCATACAGCAATGGATTCTAAATGAAAGATATATTTAATTATACAGAGTATGACATGTTAGAGAACTTTGGAAATGGCTCAGGTGAGCACATAACATGAGTACTTCATTTGTATGTACATGTCAAATATCCATAGATAATTAATGTTAACTTTGTTTGCCTTGCTAAGGCTCACATAGGTTTTCTACAGTTTAATGCATATGTTTACTTTCCATCTTGTAATTAAGAACAAATTTCAAAACAAAATATATAAATGTATTGAAACATACTGTAGGAGTCTGCCTAATGTTATATCTAGCATGTTTTTTTTGGGTCACTACAGAGTCCCTTTAACTGACATCATCCACTGATATCCCTACTAAAGTTGGTCTTAGTTATGGAATGACTGATGGACTCTTCTTGGTTTCCTTCTTGAGTTACAGGTGAATGGTATACCTGGTCATCTATGGTCTGTGATTTGAGATGCAGAACAGGAATTTTGCAGATCTTTGTTTGGCAATCTTTCTTTCATGTTTTGTTCACCAGTAATTTGTTGCAAGTCTTTTCTAGTATCATAAATGTTTTCAGCTCAAATACCTCTAAAATGACTCATGAGAATGGCTCTGCATGTCAGTATATAAGCAATTTAGTTAAACAGATTGTATGAGGTCATCCAAATATTTATTCCAAATATGAAAAGGCTTAAATCTTGTTACTATAGCCTCTAATCTTAGCTTGTTTAAAATTGCTAATTAATATATGAATCTACTTTTGTGACTCTTTAAAGAATTCCTAGAACTTTAGGAGTGTTAAATTATACCAACTTTAGTGAGAGGAAAGGCAAACGTTAGATAATGAAATTATTGATGAAGTTAGAACATGAATGACCATTTCTTGGCCCTCTAGCATATTTTATTGCTATATTTGATGCCCTTTTAAAGCTATTCATTTGTTAATTGATAAATGCTAAGATTGTTGTTGCAATACATTTTTAACATGTTTCTAATTTTTCAAGTACTTGAGCTCAAACAGAAAGAACTTTCCACAAAGCAAACTTAAAAATGAGATTGAGTTATCATTTCAATTGGCATATTTGCATTAGCATGAAGTGTCCAGCACACTCTTGTTTCCATAGCAACCACATTTAGCTGTATTCATGCACTTAAAATTTTTGCAGTGCCAGTGAAATTATTTTCATGACCTTGCCCTTCTAAAGATCTGTCTACAGAAATAACAGGGGTTTGATATGATTCCAGAATTATCAGACAGCTATTGTTGAACTTTTGATAATAATTCTTTCCCTTTGACAAACAAAATTGATGCCAATTCATCTATATGTCAGTTTGGTATTTGTTCTGCTACTGATTGCATGAGATAGGCAAACTCCATTATGTGCTCCCACACATTTTATGTCCTGCTGGTATTTCTCAAATTAGTTTTAGTATCTCCCCAATCCACCATTGTTGCAGAACTTTGGCAAAGAACAGTTGTCATGGATATTAAATTTTAATTTAGGCATGTATTTGTAGGAAGTATGTTGTTGACATTTCAATTATTGAGCTCTCTCTGTCAAGTTAAACATTAATGCAGATCTATATTGTAGCAGATTTTAGTTTAATAACAAGCATAATTGCTATCCAAAAACTAAACCTTTCGTCATTAAAGCGACAAGCCTTTTCATGACAATTTAGTCGATAATTTCACCAGACTTAACAAAGTATTAATTGGAAATGCTAGCTAGACATCATAGCTAGCTAGATGTCATAGCTAGACATCATAGCTAGACATCATAGCTATACCTAGCTAGACATCACTTACAGTAGATGATTGTTTGGTCATCAAAAGAATGCTTTTGAGCCATTAATTTGATCCAAGATATTTTGTTACACAGACACTTTTCATAACAGTATGAGCCAGTTGTCCACATGAGGACTGAGCCATGATCCACCAGACCGCACCCCTCAGATCCACCAGACCACACCCCTCAGATCCACCAGACCACACCCCTCAGATCCACCAGACCGCACCCCTCAGAATCAATGCTCAGAATGCTTGAAGGCTAGCGTGGACTAGGGACAAGGGATGCTTAAAACGAAAAAAATACTAGTCGGATAATTGTCATTGAGATCAGAAAAAGTTAGATACAATTTATCATGCCTAGAAGAAAATCCATATCTACCACCCCCACTGAAAACATTTCGCCACCTAATTTTGGGTCGAGTCCGATAGTTTGCCGATGGTGGTGTAAACAACATGTCAAATCGGTAGTTTTGTAGATTTTTGGATGAGAGTTCAGTTCATTATTATTTGAAATGAAAGTTGATTGAGTCAAGCTAATAGCTAGATTTCCTTGGGATTTTACTATCTACTCACAACAGTGAAAAGTTGATGAAATCAAATCAAGTATCTAAGCAAGAATATTACTATATGTATTCTATTCATGACGGGTGCTCATAATTCATTCTTCAAAAGTAATGTTCAGATTTATTTCAGTTACTTTATACGATCCTTTTCTCTGTTTTCTTGACAGATCCTATATCCAGAGAGAGTTTCAGGTAATTATCAACAGAAATCATTCAAAGCCTAGTTTTCTTTGAGTATTAACTCTCAAAGACTAATTTTATTTTGGACAGGTTCTTGTAATGTTTCCAATCAGTACTTGAAACAGTGACATATAAAATTAGTGGGACTGAGATACATGTGTCATGATATATCATATCATGAAATGTGAAGGCAAGAATGGTCAGACCATCACAGAAATCCAGTGTCTTATAACTTCTATTCAGGGTGTATGCAAGCAAAGAGACTGGAAGTGTTGTTATGGTTAAAAGACCACATTACAAAATCTAGGGTGGGGAGGGGGGGGGGAGATGGATGGGTGGGTGTAGGACAAGTTATTTGATAATATTCCATAACAAGTGGCTACAAAGTTGAAGTTATGCTTCAACACACCAATTAAATTATTGTTATCAAAAAAGAGAATCTTGTATCATGTTGTAAGACTACAATGATGTATGATCATCAAAGTACAATGGTATTGAATGTCAAAACATTAGATAGAAGCTCATAGCTACTTTTCTCTTTCTTATTTTTACAAATTTCTTTTATCTACAGTGATTACCAGTTGAGCAGTCCATCCCCACAATGTGAGAGGTACCATGGTACCCTCTGTCGAGATTACTTTGAGGATTCGAATGTGTACGTCGACGGTGAAAGGGACCAAGACACCATCGAGAGCGAATTGGAAGAGTCTGTGTCCCGTATCCAGACCATGGATATCGTCTCTCCCGCATGCCTTCGTAATATCATTCCGTCCATCTGTCTTACGGCGTTCCCACTCTGCCAAGAAATCCCCAACGTTGTGACCCATCGCCTTTGTCAGGATGACTGCACTGCCCTCGAGACTGATATCTGTTCCGAGCTTTACGAGTATGTGGACAGTAACGCGGATGAACTAGGGGAGGTGCTCCCTGTGTGTACTGATCTACCAGCTCCTGGTACTGAAGGAGAGAATTCCTGCTTACCCATACTGGATCAGACAGGTTGGTATTTTTGTCTTTGTATTCGGAAAGTGTGTAATTTTGGTGTTAACTGTTGATATCTATGTGATGTACGGTCCATATTTGTGGTTTGCATTATTGTATTCACTGCAATTGTGAAGGCACCCTATGGGGTTACCCCCAAGGTACTGGGCGGGCATAGATGTAAGCTGCACTGCAGTTCCCGGGGAGGGGGAGAGGCGTGACATTGTTTGAATTGCACACACTTGGGTGTTATGGGTGTGACAAGTTACCAATGACCAGGTGTTAATTGTTGTATGTCAGAAGGCCTTGATGCAAGAAGGGTAAACTTCCAACCTAAATCATGTAGACTGCATTTGTGCAACCTTCCTGTATGGTACTCCTTAAATTTGTATGTTATGATTATCATCAGTAAAGTGGGCTAAAAAAAAACAGTCTGTCTGTCTCCTCTTGCCCAGGGTCAGTGAACCTTATATCTGTAAATGTTATAATGTATATTTTATATAACGAGCTATGTTTATATAACATGTGCAAAGGAGAAGAGTACTGATTAGGAAAAGATGAATGACTTTCCTGCTATTGGGGTATTCATACTCCTGAGGGAGGGGGGGGGGAGGGGTAGGCATAGGCATCTTCCCTGAAGGTTTAAAAACATGTCATCAATGATATCTGTGTCATCTATGGAAACATGAATTTTGAAATCTTGGTGGCCTTTTCCCAAGAGGTCCTCTGTGGCAAACGGTAGACAGCTTGTTCCTAAAATATTCCTCTCTTTTGTTTTAGATGACCAGCTGCTGAGTGATAATTCTCGTCATTTGTTATGTTGTGTTTCCATACTGGTGGTAGTAACATTGGGACATATTTAGTACTCTACTGCCAGAGAGGCAACTTAAATTTATAGTTGTGGCTGTCTTCTTTAGGAATGATGGTATAGAGATGATAAAAGAACACCATCATCAGTAGAAAAAGAAAACCCTAAAAGCAATGGATTGTTTTTATTTCAGCTCCTGCTTGTCGGAATTGTAAAAAGTAGGAATGTTGAAAGTGGCCCTAGAACGTGTCTTTGTGCAGATGTTTAGTACATGCTCTATAATGTCTTAATTAGTTTTTCTGCCCATGTTATAGTCTTGACACACACACTGTGGCTATAAATACAGATGATACCATTTTCTTCATGTAGACTTGTACACATATAAAATGTGTTGCTGTAAGCTAAGTGACCTTTTTGTTGAAATAATTACAATTAAAATAATGAACACACACATTTAACAAGTGATTAATATGAGTGAGTTTACTTGTGGATAATCATACTACACATAATTCATTTAGACAGCCAGATGTTTTAAGTCAATAATTAGGTTGTTTCATTGTTCTTTCTTACTACTGTAGGTACTAAAGATTGTTTGTCATTTTGAAACTTCAAACTTTTGAAATATTTAGCAAGCCCCCCCCCTCCTTCCTATCCCTGCCATTGTCTGTGATATTAACATATGAATGAGTATGAATGTAGCAAAATTGCTTCATGTGAGCATATCACTATGATTTAAATTCAAATAATATTCACTACAAATATCAAAATAATATTCAACATGCTCCTAAAACTTGACCAGAAAATATTCACTTGCTTTTGTAGGAAATTAAGCCCTTAATTGAATATCATTCATACATTGGTTGTAACAATACTGAAACATTGTCCCTGTGACTCATCAGAGTGTGAAAACTATATACTTTTTTTTTTAATTTTTTCCCTACAAACACCGAAAACTGGAAGATTAATAGCATTTCTGTTGTTTAGGTACACTACTGTGAGGAATGTGCCTTCTAACAAAATTGAGCAATTTAAATATAAACACTGCCACTGCCAGAAACTTGAAAGGGACAAGTAATGTCAGCATATACTGTAAGATTTATCTACTCAAACCAGACTGTTGATACACTTTCCATTCTAACCCCTCATTTCTCAATCCATTTCCAAATATCAGAAGCAAAAAAAAAATTAAGAACCAGAGGAGAAGTAGTTTAATCAATTACGATGATAAAGAGCTTTGCCAAGTCTGAAAGCTCTTTGGCATGTGTGATGATGTCATATGATGCATGACCAGTGATAATAGTCCTTGATGACCACAGGTAAATCTCACTCCTTTAAAGGCCTCTTCCATGCTAAGCACGCCCAATTTACTTGGCTAACGGTAATTCTCAATAAAATGTAAATTCAAGTAAATTTATCGGTCATTATAGTAGTAAAATTCAGTCTATAGAGTGGTGTTTGTTTTCAAAGGGAATTATCTTTGGCGGGTTGTCTTTTTATTAAAGAACAGCTTGCATTCGGTCGTCGTAATGTTTTACCATTGTTACGGAACCTTTGAAACTCCCAGGACTATGATTGCAACCGATCAAGCCTAGAATCACTCATTAATAAAATCCACACTGTGCTGGAGATATCCACATCAGGCATGTTTATGTTTGTGAAGGATATACAGTATGTGAATTAAATGCATTTTTTTGGGTTCACAGAAATGTTTTTACTTTTAGATACAGTTTTGATACCCTTAAATTAAGCCTCACTGTGATATATTAAGGTACCAAGATTGTGTCATATGATGCATATTTATTAGATGATACCAGGTTATTAAAACAAAGGTTGCAAGATGCTTTATAAGTCCAACTTAACATGAACAGTTAATGAGTGTTAATCATCTCTCACTCTATGTATTGTTTTATCAAAACAATAGTCATGATCCCATCACTTCCATTCATTAACTGAATTTCAACCTCCCCCCCCTCCCAAACCTTTTTTTTCAACGCTTTGAAATTATTTTTCTCAAACCTGCTTCAAACTCAAGAGATCTTCCGTCAAGTGACCCTTACATTTAGGTCATTGTCTTAAATTCCTCTTCCTTCTAGAATTATACCACTAACTGTTGATGGTAAGGGTGGGTGTGTTTTTTATTTGATCCTGCCTATGTAATTTATGAAATAGTTAATCTCAACTAGATGATGAAATACAAGTACCTCTTTAAGTTGCTTCATGCAGGACATGGATTGATTCTTTTATCATTATAATGCCATAGAGTTGTCATCCCTATGTATCTAATAAATACTCCTCGCTGCTCTTGACATTAATTGATTGATAGCTATGATCAAGTTTCATAGCTTTATAACCTAGATGTTTATTCATAAGGATGAATGATTGTAAATTCAAAATCATCTTGACTTATTGCACTCCCGGATTCTGCTTACAGCTGTAACAAAAGCCCTCAAAGTTACTGTTCTGTTAGTTTCAGAATACTGTCATTAACATCAATTATTTCTGACAAGATCACTTAAAATTTGTTTTCCTGGTTGAAGATGACATTTTGAGCGATGGGAAGAAAACTCTAAGACCTTTATATGAACCCGTGTCAAAAAGTTAACCAATACATGATGGAAATCAATAATAATAATGGGGGGGGGGGGTGGGAGAGGAGGGATATTGAAAGGGCCTGTAAACCATGGAAATAACTTGTTTGCTCAGTGGAGGTGAGTTTTTCAATACTGTATATTTGAACTCCTTTTTGAGTTAACTTTGCAAAAATTTGAACGTTACTGGATCCTAAAAACCCTGTGGCAATTTAGATCATTACCTTGACTATAGTCAACTTCTTTGTGGATAAATAAAAAATATATATATGAAAGTTGATTGCAGGAGGCAGTCATTAATGAATGCATTCAGGTCTCAACATTTCACCACCCACATATTCCTTCAGAGTGGTAAAAACTAGTTAAATGCAAATTGGAAAATTTAAATAATGATATATATGTATGGTGAATACAAGTAGGAGGGTTTCTTGAAGGGATCTTTGTGATCAATTGCAACTGTTTGAACTTTAGAAAAAAACAAAAACAATTGGAAACAATTTTTGGATTAAAAGGATTCAAATGTGTGTAACAAGTCATTCACACTTATTTATAAACATATTGTTTTGGAGCTCAACAATTCCTCAAGGGAAGAAGAAAGTGTTAGTGAAAAGAGATTTGTCTGGGCTACTGAAGCACTGAATAAACAGTTGGTTAGAGGACTCTTTGGCACTCCTTTGTTGAGCTCTGAATATCCTGTCTGGTCAAAACAACAAGAAAAATGAGTGGGAAAAGGAGAAAAAAGAAGGAAGTTAGGACTCATTTTCGATTTCAGTATGAAACAAAATGGGCTTGTTTCTTTCGAAAATTATAAACTCATTAAAATTTAGCAGACACAAGTACATTTACTGTATGGCAGTTTACTGTAGAAAGCACAAATTGACTGCGGTTTTGTAAACATGAAGGTCAAGTAGTGTACTATTCTCTAATTCCTCCTTGTAGTAAATTTTACTTAGTACAGTATATCCAGAGTCTTGAATATAAAATGGATAATTTATGTTATCTAAAATAAGAGTCTAAAATAACATTGATTTATGGAATGGTTTTAACAGAGTTCACCGGTTGTCACAAGGCCATTAATCAATCCCCTACTATTGGTTTGGCTGTTTTATTCAAAGTTGAGCTAAAGTATCCTGTGATTACTGGGGTTTCCAAGTGGGTGATATATCAGACAATATGGAAGCTGTCATTGATAAGGAACACATTCTGTATAGTGTTTGGCTTTTAATATAATAGAAGATGTGCTGTATTTTATCAGTAATCTATGTTATATGTTATTACAGTAGATCTGTTTATGAAGGAAGTAGCTAGCTAATCTTAATGTCCATAACATTGGCCAAATAAATGACTTTGTAGATTAGTTTCAAGCACCTAGCTAGCTACATTAACTATCATTTGCTAACACTGCTTTATGTTTAACATTACATTACACTTTTAACATATTTGATGGATGAGCATAGCAGTTATATAGTAAGACATCATATGATCAGTTTCAGTTTATTAATTCCAGTATAAATATTTATAAAAAGGACATCGAAAATTTAAAAAAGTACATTACAAAAATTGAAGATTAATTAGTAAAAAGTTCATTTAAACATAAAATTAAAATATGAATATTAGTATAGGAAATTATATTTAAACACATTTACTGAATATTAAAATTACAATAAAAGTTAAACTTTGCCATTTTGGATATATATATAGCAGCTTGGTATACAAATGAATATTTGTAAGCACATAATATCTTTCATTTCGCTGTCAGTTTATCGTTAAACTCTACGGGTGTTTATCACATAAAGGCATGTGGACTACCAACATTTACCAGAACGATACTCAAATTCATACATTTCACTTCTTTCTTTAGAAATTGAGAATTTCAGTGTTTTTCAAGCATGTGGTTAATTACACGCTTCCCAGTAACATCTCCTCTGTATTCATACACAATACTCGGTTTCTGATATGGTCGATAATTGAATAATCGATAATAATCGAACCACCTGCAACTTGTTTACAATCGACTACAACAGAGAAAATGAACAGAAATAGGATTAGGCTGCAACAATATTGGTCATTCCTACATGTGGTATTCCAAGTGTACACAAACTGTGGTAAAGTTCAAAATTCAAATGTGCCAAGAAGTCCTCTTTACAGAGATGACATCGAACTACCTAAGAAGACTGAAAACAAGTAAATATTTGACTTGATCACAGTCTCCCAAGGGTAGTATTATTTAAAAATATGACAGGACTTATTAAGATGGGCAGACATTTTGCTACTCACACCAAAATGCATACTGGTCATGAATACTAAAGAGTTGAAAAACAAATTCTGTGAGTATTACATCTTGTTTGCACCCTCACATGACAACAAACTTTTTTACCTGATCAACTTTGGTTCACCACCATTCAAACATTATATCCACAACATTTCAGCAAATTTGGACTAGCTCTAGGAGGAGTAACATTGTTTACATTTTCAGAAAATTATCTCAAATGAACTTCAAATTGATAAATATGATTGCATGAAAACTTTACTCCCACAAACCACTCAACAAAATTTCAGCCAAATCAAAGTGAAACTGACGAAATGGGCAGTCGTTCAAACACGTCGGCAAAAAGTGACAGACTTTCGACAGAATTGCATGATCGCTACACCTCAGCTGGAAGCTTTCAGCTGAGCTAAGAAATGTCCTTGCATTTCTCTGTCAGCAGACCTGAAGAACATAAAGATTAAAATCAATACAGTAACTGATGTGTGCTGTAATTAATGCAAAGGTGGGAATTTGACTTCATTTAGTGGATTTGTTAAGCAATTGCAATTTCTTAGCAAGCTGCTAAAATGATGAAATTCTAGGCCTGAAGTATAAGGTGATAAAGGCAAACAAAGACATGAGATGTACACAGTTTATAATTAGGGATGCCATGTAACTTTGGTAAACATGAATCAATTATAGATTAGAATTTGGTTGAATTTAAATTGTGAAAATAGTCAGGATTTTCACTGTCAGTGATGATTGTGAATATCATTGCAATATATAATATAAAGATCAAGTTCTTTTGATAATGATAGTTCTAATTGTACCGCCTGGCAATACCTTTAACATATTTAATTTATACCCTCAATTTGAGCCATTGTATATAGTCTCTCTTTATGATATAGACATCTCAGCTATGTGGTCTGAATCTCCTGGGTATTTCAGAACAGCGCCCTCTATTAAGGTTGATGGTTTGTTTGTTCAACATGTCCATCACAGTTCGGGGTATTTATTCACTCGAGTCTCCCATGACAGATGGGTTAATATGCTAACAATTTAATGGGCATGTTTGATATCGGTGCCGTCAAAGTTTATGACTAATGCTGCCATTATGCCGGGAACATTGATAGGTATGCAGTAAACACTGGCGGTTATGTTTAGACGAATATTCATCAAGGATCATGTCAATGTGTCATGTGATCAACATTATCACCAATGTCACTGATGTACAAGTTATGTTTTTAATACCACACATGTGCATGCATCTGAACCCGAGTGGAATACCATCTATGATTTACATTCCACATCTAAGTGATTGATGCTTTTCATATCTTCCACTGAAACCGATATATATGTTGTCTGACTCTGATCTGAGGCTCAACTGCTAGAGATGTATTGGACACCCTATTGGACACCCTAATGAGAACCAGATTATTACATCCCTTCATCCTCCCGGCATGGCCCCATTACCTGCACACCAATATTCCCAATGTTTTATTAAAAAAATATTATATTTTGTCCGAATTGAAAGTGTGCACAAACGATTCTGACTCGGTCACTGAATTGATTAAAAGATTTTATTTGCAAATTTATGCAAACCAATGAAGGCCTACTTCTAACTTTTGAAAATAGTTTCTGTAATGTTCATTGCTATAATATGAGTAGCCAAATGGATTTCTAAAGAGGTTTTTGATCATATAAATGTCTGACTATTATATTGGATTGGTGGCAATTCTAAGGGTGGCACAAACTAAAAACCTGATAGGCATATAAATCTGCAGTAGTTAGCACACGGAACTGCACAATCAAAGATTGTCCCCTATGATGACAAATCTATTATTTGAAAATTTGTAAGAGCATCATACAAGCATGAATTTAAAAAGAAAAAAAAATAGAGACCATACTTGGTTACAAGACAATTGTTTTTATTAATTTCTCCCTAGGTTCACAATAACATTTCATGCATCTTGTTGTGGATAGCAGATTTCCATTTGGCAAAATGCCCAAATTACCAGCAAATTCAATGCAAAACTGGTCATTTCATTTCTTAATCCAGTATAAATTTACAGAGAAATTTATAAATAGGATAAAAATATAACAATATACAGAACATCAAAAATACAGGTTAGGACATATAAAAGTTTATGAGATTAAGATAATTATGAACGATAAAAAGCGTTACAAAAGTTATCAAAATTATCAAAAAGCTACAACAAAAGATCTAAGAAGCTCTCTTTACCAGTTTACAAAAAGGGGCTGCAGTAAATAAAACAAGTTCTTAAAGAGTAAAAAAAAAAAAAAAGCTAGCAGAACTCTACAAGAGTCCTCTTTCCTGTTGATTATTTTGAGGGGGAAATGTGGTCAATTGTAATGACATAGTTGGATTAGATCTCATGAACTTATGAATATTTTATGAGTGTGGCCTACAAGTAGGTTATCGATCTAATAAGGATAGTTGCTTAGACTCTTGGGAGGTCTGATCATATCTTCAGGATGTCTCCAGAAACAGTCATTATTATCGGAGGCAATAATATCACACAGTAAACTTTTAAAAGATATAAAAATGCAGAAAAAATACAGAACAAATGCTGAAAGTTTTGCATATTTGATGCATTTCAAAGCAAGAACCATGGTTCCTGCTCCAGTTATAACTTACTTCTACCTCAATAAAAGCCATCGTTATCTGTATTAACTGTGAGAGTGACAAAATACGTCAAAAATAGGTTGAAAGCATATATACTACGCTTGCATACATAATTTAACTGGATGGAAACAGGTTATCATAGAATCAGACTGTCATGTCATTTTAAAGCCATTTCAATAGAATTGTTTTAAGATACTTTATTTTGAGATTAAAATTAAGTTCACCCTGTCATCGGTTACAAGTCAATTATGCTAAGCCATAAAAGCAAGGCGTATAAGAGAAGAAAGCCACAAACAGAAGAAGGAACAAAAAAACGAAGGAGATATGAATATAAATGGGGCGAATACATTTCTGACAGAGAGGAAATGATCCCAAGCTTTAATCCTCCCTGGAGGATGGATAAAGAATTTAGGTTCAAGCTTTTTGGGGAAAGGTAGAAAGTAGATGATATTGGTTTCATGTATTTCTGCTCGCTTGCAGCGTTGTTCAAGTTTCTGTCTTATTTGAAAAATTTAACTTACATTTGTAAAACCTCAGTCAGGTGATAGATATAGTACGGTTTATAGAGTTAACAAAGAGGGTAATAAAAGTGGGGCAGAATGGAATGTCAATTAGGGTATTAAATGATCGATTCTTGTAGATATTTTAAACAAGAGTATACTTCATAATGCTTTGTATCTGGGTTAAGTCTTCTGGATTTCAATTTCACATGTGGTTATAGATTTGATGCATAAATTTTAACTTCTTTTGTTCGCTGTTTAATTTTCAGAAAGGAGAAATTATCTGACTTTTGAAGCTTACTTATTGTAGATTTGCTGTTTTGAGAACAAAACTCCTCCCACCCATCTTCCGCCCTCCCCACCCCCTCCTCCAACTCCCCTGTTACCAACCTTACCCCGTGCAGCTCTCCCATTTTTTTTTTCATTTTAGCGATATGTATTTGATTTTGCTGGCCTTATTGCTTTGATTGTAATAATGCAGGGTTTTCACTTTTGTTTTCATTCCACTTTCTCTTCCCTGTGTCACTTTCAGACTAAGAACCTGTGCTTGAAGAGTTAATCATGAACTAAGATTAAAGGATTATTTATTATTAGTATTTCTTTGTTTCTGTGGAAGCCTGCTGTTCACCTGGGTATTGGTCAGGGCCTTGCAGCTTTTGATACCTGATGCAACACCCATGGATGGTCTCATAAATGCATCACTTGATGCAACACCCATGTTGATGGTCTCATAAATGCATCACTTGATGCAGCACCCATTGATGGTGTCATAAATGAAATTGATATGCAACACCAATTGATGGTGTTATAAATGCATCAATTGATGCAGCACCCATCATTGATGGTGTCATGCATCACTTGATTTGTTAACTTAATATTTTGAATAAGCTTGAATGCTGCTATTTTTTGCAGCATTTCAAAAGGTAAACACACAAGCTACGACTGTATCGCATAGTATAACATTAATGTAAAGTATTCTAAAATTACATTTGTGAAAATGGTATATATGTTCCAATAATCACAGCTACTGTACTGTATGTTGTGCATTGTTTTAGTAATGAAATGAGAAGAGGAAATGTAAGGAGGGAAGGGAAAAAAAGGAAAAAAACATCTTTAAAAAGGTGTTTCATATTTTACAAGTCTATTAATTTCAATTCCCTTAGAGATATAATAAGACAGAGGCTGCTTCTCAGTAAAAGTTTAAGTATTTTATAGAAATATGACCTTTAAATGTTAACAAGGATGAATCGGTAAGATTAGATGTCACGGGGAAAAGGAAATGGGTTTATTTGCCAAGAGTGGATGTCTCTTCTCTAGAGTCAATACTTAAGAATTTGTTTTGGATTATAGGAAATCTCCTTGGGAATGATGATGTGTATGATGCATGCAATCTCTGATCTAGTAAAAATAGGAGACTAAACCCAGGAAGATAAGTCCTCTTATGATGCGGCTGTTTCTCTCATCCTGGGGGAGTTTTCATATCTTTAATGAAATGCTAGAGCTTAAGGGTGAATAGAACTTCCATATGGAAGAAAGAAAAAAGGAAAAGCAATCTGGAACTTTCTAAATTATCATTATGTCATGTAAATGATGATCGTATTATAATGAGCTAGAAAAAGATGAGTTGAATCTCACTGCTTTGAATACAACAGGGTGATCAAATGACTTGGGTGCCAGAGTCAAACTGCAGTGTGCAAAAACCTGTGGGTATGTGGAGTGCATGATGATGAGCATTGGGCTTCTGCAGCTGTTGGGGGAGGGGTAGGTAAAGGGGTGGTGGGGGAGGGGTAGGTAAAGGGGTGGGGTTTGGTAGTGGGATGGGAAGAGAGTATGAGCCTTCCAGTTGTGGTACACTATGGGATAAAAGCATGCAGCAGGTTTAATTATCCCTCTCCTCTCAGCCTCTCCCTTCACCTTTTTCCAGTCTCCCCCTTTTGTTTCCCACCAGTAATCACCAGGTCTACAGATCTAGCAACTCACGGTGGTCATCATTGGGATGATAAATATATGCCGATTTCAAATTGAAACAGAAGAACTATTTGGTGATAGCAACCTTTGCTATGTTAATAATTCCTGTTCAACTAATATTTGTTGCCATTTACAGTAGTCCACCTCAATGCATTTATTATTTTTACCTTTCTTTGATTTTCAGATTCGTCTTTTAGTCGATTCAACCTTCCAAAGTAAGTAGACATTTTTTTTAAATTGATTTCTTTGTCCCTTTTATGCACATATGCCATGCATTTGTTTGTGCAGTGGGCATATGAAAAGGTCATTTGGTCAGTCAATCAGTTGATTTATCTATCTATCTATCTATCTATCTATCTATCTATCTATCTATCTATCTATCTATCTATCTATCTATCTATCTGTCTGTCTGTCTGTCTGTCTGTCTGTCTGTCTGTCTAATGTCTGTCTAATGTCTGTCTGTCTGTCTAATGTCTGTCTAATGTCTGTCTAATGTCTGTCTAATGTCTGTCTGTCTAATGTCTGTCTGTCTAATGTCTGTCTGTCTAATGTCTGTCTAATGTATGTCTGTCTAATGTCTGTCTGTCTGTCTAATGTCTGTCTAATGTCTGTCTGTCTGTCTAATGTCTGTCTGTCTGTCTGCTAGTTTGCTAGCAAATTACATACTGTTGTCTACATGCAAATTGTATGAAATAATAAAGGAATTCACTCTCTTGATCATCAACATATTTGATATTTAGAGGCAATTGCTTGTTATAACTGGAGGGTAGATGCCCAGGATACTGTGAGAACATTTCATATATAGATGTAAAATTAGTAGAGATGGATATTAATGGTGATGGTGGGAGGAGGTGGTGGGGGGAGGGGGTCGAGGAGGAGGCAGGTTTGTTACACTCAGATGGAAGTGTGGTTGGCAACAATATTTCTCATTCATGAAGAGTTGTTTGCACTGATATAATTCAGCTTACTTGTAGAATCTAGAAGAGCTGTTGGCAAGATCTTACAAGTTCTTTAATATATGAACATATGTAAGGGAGAAAATATGGGCAATATTTTGATATGTACAGTATACTTATAATAAAGCTACAGACATATAGCATGTTTGTATACTCTCATTATTCTCAAGTTCACTACCACAGTAGTCTCTAGGGTGTTCCTTGTTTCTCATAAATTCATTATATGGCATACTTTTATCTTTCTTCACACACTGAAAATAAGTTTCTGGCATTAACAGAATATATATACCTTAGGGAAGTAGTCACAAGTTAAGCATTCAATTAACTTGGTAAGCTGATACAAGTACCCTATGAGGTCATCCTTCTTACCTCCCAGGAACTGAATTGAGAGCAAAAATGCAAAATAGTTCAAGTTTGCTTACATCCAGAATATCAGTTGGGTATTAGCAGAATAGGACATAAGAAGGAGAGAGCTACATTGAAAACAAAAAATTGTTGGACTTTATTTGTATGGGGCAGCCAAAGAAACTGAATAAAATATATGTTTAAGTGAAATGAAAAATGTGATGATGCTAAAAAGTGAAGAGAGACCCCCATTCCATGTTAGTTTATGTTCTTTGTTTCCTGATAGCCGTGAGTATATCATCTTAGAGAGGCAGATGAACAATGCCACCAAGCTCCAATCGGGGGATAAAGCGGTCCTTCACTGCCGCATCACCGGGTATCCGACGGTAGAGTACAAATGGTTCAAGAATGAAGTGGAGATGACGCCAGACCGGATGGATAAGCGGACGTCCACAAAGACATTTGACTGGGGATCTCGTCTCTTGATCCGTCATGTGGATCCCATAGATACTGGCTATTATCTATGTAAGGCCAGTAACTCAGCAGGTGAAAGGTCAACAAGTGGTATCATCTTTGCAAAATTTAGTAAGTACTTATGAAGATTGAAACCTGGCAAAAATAAGCAAAGAAATAAAACGTCGCTCTTTTCCAATTTCAGATTTCAATTTTAGTTTCTGTCATTGACACAGTTTTGATTTTGACAGTTTGTAAAATCTGTCGTTGCAAGTTTTCCAGCCGGTTGTGACATTGACCACCTCGTTATAGACAGATATATATAAGTCAAGAGAAGTTTAATTGAATAGAAAGTTGATTTCAATACCTGGCTAAGTGTTAAACATTTTAAAGGAACATGTAGATTGCTTCATAGTAAATCTATGTGACTATTCCATACAAGAAGTCTTGCTATGCTGGATGTTGGAGAACACTCTGAGGTTCTGGTTCTAACTTATTTAAATTGTATTTATATACAATTGCTCGATCAATCAGGTTCCTGTACTACATGTCTTCAATTTTCAAATAAGTCTCCTAGCACACTTTAATAACCGACTGTAATTATGTCTCTGTTTGTCTCTGCTTCCATAAAAATTGACCCATCAATGTTCTCTTGAACTTTTTTTTCTCCTGTAGTATGCTTTGGACAGTACTCAATCTGCCTTTTCTTTAAACAAACTCATTATTTAACTGTACCCCTTGTGAGATACCTTTAATGCATCCACTCACCATTATAGTGCAATCATTCACTCGCTCTTCTTCCAAACTTCACTGTTCAGAATTAATGTGTTCAATTTGTCTCTAGTGATTCCGTCCTATTCCCATCTAACTCATTTGCAAGTTCTTCATAATGCAAACTCTTGTAAATTACACTTAAAAACAGATTTTGTCTTGCCCATTCAATTATTATCATTTTAATCTTCTGATTTTTTTTCTTCAGGGGCAAGTGTTCCCACTGGTGACAATGCCATGTAAGTACTGTGTTTTGGTTTTCTTTTGATTGAATATATTTTGGAGTCATAGCTACAGTATTCTGCATGGGTACTTTAAGTTTGCTTGCAACGTTCAGTAAATTTAATAGCGAAGTGAGCTAGCAGTATCTATTTCTTGGTCTGATGTTTGATGGTTTGGTGTGATGTTGAAATATTGGGTCCATATGTTTCAGACCACTAAAGGAATACCAGGGGGAGCTTGAAAGAAGTATTTATTTCTAGGTGCCAAAGTTTAATTTAAGTGAGCAGCAGTATTAATTTACTGATGGTAGATCTCATAATAAAAACTGCTCATGAAAATGGAATGCAATGTAATATGGCAGTGCATGAGAGCTTAAATATTTCACCTCTAATTATTAGGTCAAATGTTGTGCATTCTAAAGTCAGTCCATGCCCTATAATTTCAGTAAACTACAATGATGCTCTCAAGTTAAATGTGCCTCGCCCATTTCACATTTTTGCCGTACATCTGTCACTTTGTACTTTTTCAGACCATCCGAAGAAGGAATGTGTCTTAACTATCTCGGGAGCACCTGCGCTAACTTCCTCAAGAACAACACAATCTATATGACCAGTCTCCTAGCTCAGGGCGAGCTAGAAAAGCAACTCACGACAGCATTTTTAGCTATCGTCGATAATCTGACTCAGGAGTGTCAAAACTACGCCATTCCTTCGCTCTGTTTCTTCGCGTTCCCTCAGTGCGACAAGCTGCCCAACGGAGTACCCCAGAGGAGGCAGCTATGTCGGGATGAATGCGAGATATTAGAAATGGACATCTGTAAGACCGAGTATGAGAGAGCTAAACTCCACCCTAGGGTCATCCTACCGGATTGCTCCTATCTGCCAGTCGCAGGTAGCAGAGCCAGTGAAAACTGTATGCGAGTCGACATACCCACGGTGGAAAAAATAACAGGTAGGCCGCCAGCCTGTTGGGTCTCAGGATATAAAAGCAAAAGAAGCAGTATTGTCTATTAAATGATGATGATTTATTTTTTTTGTTTCAACACATAGTAATACAAGGTGAACAAGACAATATAACTGCAAATAAGTAAAATATGTGAAAGGAAGTAAACTAAGAAACCTGTTTGGGCTTAATCGAATAGAGTACTCCCAACAAAGAAAATAGAAAACCTTAACACCTAAAAAAGAACTCCCCCCCCCCCCCCAAAAAAAAAAAGATAACCTTAACAAAAGATGATACCCTATGTCTAAAATTTGGATTTTAATAAAATCCTGCATCTATTCTTTGTAATCTTATTGTAGTTTGCTTGGATGGACTATTTGGACCCTAGATTAGCCTTTAGCTTAAATTTATTGAAATAAGTGGCACAGCACAGTAGAATTAAATAAGAGGATGAATGTGGTCATGTCTAATGGTCAGGAAAATGTAGTCTATAATTTAGTCAAAGCCAGTCTGATATTTCGATCCCACCAGGATCTCTTTGTGCTTTATTTTGTCTGATATATACAGTGTTATTCACGTGATTAAAATTTGCCATCAAGTCTTCATTATGCTAAACAATAATAATAATACATAATTTTTATATAGCGCCAACCAAACTATGAAATAATTCTCGTAGCGCTTAACAAAATAATAACAATTATAACATATATGCTTTGGTGAAGAGATACGTTTTGAGTGCTGATTTCAAACTGTTCACAGTATTGCACATTCTAAACAGTGTATCCATTGACTTCATGTGTTGATCTCAATACCAATGTGGAAATGCCAACTACCAGTGTTCTCACAAATCATAATTTCATTCAGGTTTGAATACTTTGTAGTGAGTTTTAGGTTTTACTTGTGGAAGAAGTAGGAGTTGTCAGATGCTTTATTTTACATGGCTACTTATGGTGGTAAATTCCTGTGTCTTTCTTCTTCTGGACTTCACCAACTTGCACCCTATTTAAGGCATGAAATTTACACCATATACTAGATCCTAATCAGCTTTTATGGAACCTCGGATAATTCCTTGCTGTGGAACTTACAAAAACATACCACATAATAATTTTTTTTTTTTTTTTGTCATATGTCCTTTATTTTATCTGCTTAACCTTGTTATCACTGTAACTATTAATTTATTGTGTTATTATTTTTGTTTTAATGTTCAGATGATACCTGCTATAAAGATATAGGACAGAGTTACCGAGGGAAGGTGAATAAAACCATTGGTGGTTACGACTGCCAGCCCTGGGATAAACAAGAGGTATGACCCACTCACGCGAACAATGTAATCTATTCTTAACAGCAAGCTTGAATGTTCATGGGTGTAATAGGGAGGACAAATTTGTTGGTTTATCCTCATCAGTATTTAATTTACCCAGTGAATATGGTACTCTACTGAGTATATCACTTTTCTGGGGGTTACCCCAGATACCCCCCCCCCCCCCATCAGGTTCCAATCAGGCAGACCCCACCCAATTTGGCTCGTGCCTCACAAATATTTACACTGATCAGTTCTTATACCTCAGGCTCTTCTCTCTAGTCTTATGAGTGTGTTGAATTCTAGGAGGAAGTAGAAAAATCAGATAACATACAGGGATGTGCTCACACTGGGCGGCCCTGGGCAGCTGCGCCCAGAAGTTCTGAATGCCGCCCAGCACAAACAGTATTTTAAACATTTCCGCCTGGCACTTTTTTGATGATAATTTAACAAATTTTACCATAACCAAAATCTGGGAGAATACATGGCACAGAATAGGAAAAATAGCACCACCTAAGCATACTTCATGTGCAAAATTTGTCCAGTGGGGAGGGGTACCCCACCCATGAGATTCCTCTCCCAGGGTGTGGATCACACTACCGCACAATCTGCCCGGCACGCAAATATTCCTGAGCACATCCCTGAACATATATGTTGAGATTCAGTTTTTGATTTTTTGGTGATGCTATTAAGGTCTAAAGAAGAACAGGAAGGCTTCTCAGCAGAACATTTCTGTATTTTGATGAGTTGAACGTAACACACCCCTAGCCATTAATTAAATTAATTAAATTATAGTAAACGAGTCATGTCAGTTATCAAGCAGGTGGCATCAGCTGAGAAGGATTTAGCAGTTCTATTTTATTGTTATCATGGATCTTGAAATGAGCGTAGAAAGTTGCCTGGTAGAGTTAATTATAAGTAGGTCCCTCCTAAAGATGCAACTCATAATTACAGAAGGCTTAATGCTGAAACATACACTTGGTCGGTTGGCTGAAACATGAAGGCGAAACATCAGCAGTCAAGGGAGACATTTACCTTGCAGAATCTGTGAGGGGAGTTTGAAACATCTGTGGAATGATGTTGATAGGGTTCCTTCTAAGCTTTATCTTTAAAAAAGCTTGTGTTTACAGTATCAGATTTTTATTAGAATATTAAAAAAGGTTTTCCTCCCTTTCTGTTGTTATGGAAAAGTATTGATGTTGAGGTACAGTATGATATGAAAGATGATCAATTTGCTTTGATGCAAAGTTTGAGGTATGATATGAAATCAATTTGCTTTGATACAAAGTTTGAGGTATGATATGAAAGATGATCAATTTGCTTTGATACAAGGTTTGCAAAAAGAAATTCCCTTCTGGCCTAAGGTTTCGAGCACAACTGCAAATTAATGCAAGTTATGATATGATTTCCTCCATCTTGTATTTATAGTATCAGATTTTGTACCTTTTCCTAAAGCAAATTCCTATTAAGGATACTTTAACAACATCAGCTGGTGTAACCTGAGATTGATAATGAAAAGTTTTGTTTTTTATATGTTTTTTCATATTTTTTTGATCAGCCTCACGAGCACAGCCTGCTGGTATCCACGTACCATGAGTTAGCTGGGGGTCATAACTACTGTCGGAACCCAGGGGGTGGTCTCCTCAAACCGTGGTGCTTTACAATGAACCCAGAGGAGCGGGTACAACAGTGTGAAATGGTTCAGTGTGGTGAGTAGTACTATTCAACTATTTAGGATGACAGGCTATGAATATATAAACAAAACATGGACTTCAGGCTAGCAGAAGTAGATACAGACTAAGGACACATTTGAATGAAACATCTAAATGGGCATCTAAATGGGCCCATCTAAATGCCCATTTAGGCCCATCTAGATGGGCCCATCTAGATGCCCATCTAAATGGGCATATAAATAAGTATATAGTTGAAGCTGCTGGTTAATAATTTAACTGAGGGTAGATTCCATTGTCATTAGAGAAGACAACTTCACCAGTATTTTAAAAGACCACAAGATTTTGTGGTGAAGAAAATATATCGAATGTTGCATTATTCTGTTCAGCAATAGAATGAATTTTCTTGCATCATTTGAGTTTTAAACATCTTCAGTTTGTAGTTATAATAATAATACATTTATATCTAGGGCTATATTACAACTCCCGAAGAGCAACGATCTAAAGCACTTTAACTACAGTAACAGATAAATGCGAGAAATCTGTTTGACTTTTGTGATTGGGGTTGGAAGAAGGTTTTATAGTTTTCAATTTGTTAAGCTTACATTCATCTCTGAAAGACATATCTGTTCCATATTGTTGGATGTGTGATGATGATGATGATGGATGTGTGTGATGATGATGTTGGATGTGTGATGATGATGATGATGATGATGATGATGATGATGATGATGATGATGATGATGATGATGATGATGATGATGATGATGATGATGATGATGATGATGATGATGATGTTGTTGGATGTGTGTGATGATGATGTTGGATGTGTGTGATGATGTTTGATGTTACTCATTCTGATTGCCATCCTTTTTGCCAATGGTATCTAGAACTTATAAGTCCATGAAGTAACACTTACACAGTGTATAGCTTTCTGCATCAACTTTTATCTATGTCTATTGTTAGATATTACAATCCTTCTCTATTGACCGAAGACTTCTGCTTGACCATTGCCACGAGTGGGAGTGACCGCCAGTTTTCTAAATACTATAGGAGGATTGAATTCCTATTTTATATGAAGTCATAACAAGCATGGGTGTATCTGTTGTGAAATGTGTTTATGACTACTGTTGAAAAAAGAAATAGTAGAAGCCTGTTTGCAACATGATGGATATTGTTTGTTCCACAGCGAACCCAGAACCAGAGACTGGTAGCGGTGATGTGATGTATTTCATACTTCCTGCACTAGCGTTGGTGGTACTGGTGTGCATTCCTTGTGTCTGTTTGATATTATGCTGGAGACAATCCCATAGAGATAATTTCTCCCAGTCGGGTGCCAAGAGGCAGTCAGAACTGGTGAATCTGAAACCAAACAACAAGGTTTGTCCACTAACATTTAACAAATTAATAAAGAATCCATTGAATTTTGAAACAGTAGACCACAACAAGGTTTGTCTGCTGACATGGTAATATATTAAGGAACCGTTGGATAATAGAAACGTAGTTTGCAGGATAAGACATTTCTTTGTTCATTTGATTGAGTAATAACTTCAGCTTGCTAAAAAAAGAGGAAAACAACTAGATATGAGAGAGATCTATGGCTTTCATAAAATAATCTCCATTAGTGTTAGAAATGTCAGTCAAGGAGTACATGTCCTATAAGTGCTTGTTGCTGTCTAGGTTCCTTGCCGACCATCCTTTGAAGTCAGCAATCAATGATTAACTCTCTTGTGGTAACAACGGCACTTCCTCACTTTGTCATTCCAATAAACTTTCAAAATTTTCAGTAGTTATAGATGTTACTACAAAGTAGTAGCAAACAGAAGATTGTGATTAATATCAATACCAATCAAATGTGGTATCCATGTTGAACATGGTTTTCATGATATTGCTCCAAATAAACGTGTGATGCGTTCACGAAGATTGTGCAAGAGCATTGTCAAATGAGAAACATTCTATTGTTTGTTCTCTTCAGCAATATAAAAAAAAATATATGATCAAAATTTTGAATTCGGACTCATTTGGTAACATTTAGAGTATAACTTAGAAAACTACATAGTTTGAATAATTGTATTGAAATAACCATAACTGTTGCCTTGACATGGATTTCAGCAAAACTACCAAAAGTTTGTAGATGAATTTGTCAAAAATATCCTAGAACAGAACTGATATGATGTCAAATTCACATAGGAGTATGTTCTTATGAAATCCTTGTTCCATCAGATTCTTTTGAATTCACCTTCTGGGATGGTTTATGCTAATATGGACAACGCTGTTATTATTTGACCTAAAGTATTTACTCATGGAACACTTGTTAGTTAGGGTGAGTCATATGCATGAGATCAAGCTGCTTATGAATTATTCATAAGCTTCCATACGGCACCCATCAGCTGGTTACCGTGGTGATTTTTATTAGTGGGCATTTTTATCTCATGCATGTTTGACCCCAAATTAAAACTCATTTGCATTTTCCAGCTTTGTCAAGTGAAAAATATCTCTGCATAGTTTTACCATGCCTCATTTCCTTCTGGAGAATCTAACCCAAATCAAAGCTTTAAAGTTTTTTCGTACATTTCTGTAGCAGTGAGACAATTATTACAACGGATATCCTCATGGGTGATTCGTGTGACAAAATGCTCTTAAATTTACGGTTGACGCTATAAATTAGGTCGTTTCTAATAGAATTGATTCGAGTGAGTCCAGTTGTAGTATGAGTCATATGAAATAAGTTTGTCTTTGGTTGGTTGGCTCATCAGGCTCAAATGTTTCTGAATAAAAGAAAAGAGGTCGTTGTAGTAATATCTCTACACACACTATTAGGAATGTATCAATGGTTTGTACTGACAATAATATGAGTTGTGGGGAGTTATCCTTGACAGACTATATATCTAGGGGACATTTCACACAAAAACCTTGCATGGACATTACAAGTAATTCCTTTAATATAGCAGTATAATTTAGGTTAAAGGATGAATGAACTAAACTGTTATTTCCTCAAGCTGTAAGGTTAGATTTTTGCTAGCAATTTTTAATGTGGATAGTTTTAAACACAAAGTTAAGCATGTGAGACTAATTTTGTGATCTAAATTCTAATTAAAAATTTAATTAATAAAATAAAAATAAATATATATTAGCTTATAATCTTAAACTTTGCAATGGTAAGAAAAAGAAAAGTTGCCATAGTTGACCTTGCCTTGTAGGTAACAAATCAATTTTTAATTATGAAAAGCAAATTATCATTTCAAAGACTTGATTAAATGTAAGGTTTTACTCATTTGCTACCATGCCTTGCATTTACAGGGTATAACAATGCCTTGCCTCTAAACAGCCCCCTTTTCATTATTGACTATCTTTGATAGTTAAACTAACCTACTTGTTATTTCAAAGTATTATCGTGCTTGTGTGTTCCCATATTTAAAGCATATTAAAACTTTCCCTCCATGGCTCGTAAGCTGTGTAACCCCATCAGCATCTTTGCTAACGTCACCAATATTAAACTAACATTTCATTCCACCCAGACCTTCTACTTCTCTGGAAGCCAACCCCTCGCCAATCCTCAATCCCCAGTCCCCCTCTCTGGTACCCAAACCCCGCTTCTTTGGATATTAACCCAGGCTTGAATTTCATATAACAAAGTTGGAAAATGCAAATTTTGAGGTGTCCTTGTGGTTGTTTGTAAGAAATACCTACAAGTAGTCCATGGAATATAATCATGGCAAGTTTGTTTCTATGTGCGACTTTGATTAGTGACTATTACATTTTGTGCGTTAAAATTGATGAAATAAATTTTACCTTCAACTTATCTTTTTTTTATTTTGATGACACCTCTTAACAGGCCAGAGACTTTCCACTTGCAGCTGTTAAATTTGAAGAGGTGCTTGGAGAAGGAACGTTTGGGAAAGTTTACCGAGGGCAGCTGATGGGATGCGAGCATCAGTACAGCATTTCGCCTGTCACTATCAAGACGCTCGAAGAGAAAGCTCTACCTAGCGTCCAGCAAGACTTTAAGAGTGAAAGTGACGTGATGGCTACCCTGCGTCATCCAAACATTATCTTGTTACTAGGTGTCTGCTTGAAGCAGAAGCCATTTTGTATGTTCTTTGAGTTCATGCCACACGGTGACCTTCATGAATACCTGGTGCGGCATTCTCCTAACTCAGACATAGGCTTTGGCAGTGGCGATGAAGACACACTGGCATCGCTGGACCATGCAGACTTCCTTACAATCAGTGTTCAAGTTGCATCTGGCATGGAGTATTTATCCAGCAGACATTTCGTACACAGAGATTTGGCTGCGAGGAACTGTATGGTCGGTGATAACCTCCAGATAAAGATAGCCGATTTTGGCCTTTCTAGGGACATATATGCGGGTGATTACTACCGTATGCCCTCCACAGCGGTCCTTCCAATCAGGTGGATGAGTCCAGAAGCTATTCTCTTTGGTCGGTTTTCCATCGAGAGCGACATATGGGCATTTGGCGTCGTGTTGTGGGAGATTTACTCGTTTGGACTGCAGCCATTCTATGGCTACAAGAATCAGGAGGTGATCGACATGATAAGGACCAGACATATATTACCGTGCCCTAACGGCTGTCTGGCACACGTCTATGCACTCATGATGGAATGTTGGCACGAGATACCGGCCAGAAGGCCACCGTTTAAAGTTATTCTGGCCAGACTTCAGGCCCTGGATAGTATGCCCTCTCATATCCCTAATGGACATAATTCATATCCAAGCTCGAGTCCCAATTCTCAATTCTTAGCTCAGTTTGGACCTATGGATGATGCTAGCACACTCATACATGACACAAAACCAGGCATCATGCCTCTCTCTCAGATCCAGCAAAATGGAAATCATTTGTGTCCCTCTGAGAGATCAGCGTCATCACAATCGTCCGGTCTCAGAAAATCGGAGCAAATGGAACAAACCCAAGTTTGACCTTTGACCCATAAGCTTTCAAGTGAGAGGGTTAATATAGACAACCTTGAGGGGGTACAATGCCCTTTGAACCAAAGTGTGCATATTATCTTGTAATATATGTTTGTATCGAGCTTTTAACACAAAATAAATACTCCCCCAAGTTTTATTTATTAATAACATGCTAAGCAAATATTTTATTAATCATGTTTCTTCTCTGACTGTAAATATCATTACAGATAATCTTTTTCCTAAAGCTATCATTTGATGACTACAAAAAGAAAAAAATAAGCAAAAATTGCTAAGTTTCATTAAATTTACATGCTGATATTTGTTTTGTTGGCTATTTAAAAGTCACCTCCTATAGATCAGACTGGAAAAAAAACTTGCTGATGGACGGGGTGGGGAACCATGCACCCATAGCCTTGCTGTACATTGTAATGAAGCAGCAGTAATGTCTGTCACCTTATGTCATGATTACATGGCCACTGTGTTGTTATAGGAGGGAATTTTCATTTGAGAGTACCAAACACGTTTGGAAGTATCTTTATACTATGAAGACAAGAAATTTAAAAAAACAAAAATACTTATCGGTTGACCAATTGTAACTTATTTTAAGTAACACTTAGTAGGTTTGTTAAAATTGCAGACATTGCCATAGTATAATGCTTATTAATGGCAAATTGCAACCGAGTTATATTTTTAGTCTCATTTGCAATGTTAATACAGATTGTAGAATTGAAAAAAAAGCAAAAGGTCCTTCTTAATAAAGCAAATGTTAAAAAAGTCATTTCTATATACCATTCAATTTTCATTGAAGTTATTGACAAACTACTCATAATATTGACTAAAACAGTCTTACCAAGGTTGTTCCAAGGAGACGAATATTTAAATTATTTTCATATAGCTTTGTTTCAGTCCATCCATTCTTTTATTGTATTCATTTATCTATAATATCTGAAATGCTGTTTCCTGTGATCTTCACAAACATTATCTTCATTTAAGAAATGTTGACAGCTGTTAGTTGTATTCGCCTGTCACCAGGATTTTCTTTTGATGTTGTATTCTGGCTATATGTATATAACCAATACACTAAGCAAGCACAAACAATCATTTTGGGAATATAAACAAAATACAAAAAACAAAATATAAAACAATCATTTTGGGAATATTGAAATAAGTACTAGGGTTGATGAAAGAACTAGATTTATAGGCTTTAATGGTTCACTCATCAAGCACATATAATAATTCTTGTAAATTGTTTAAACATTATAACATTACATAGTCATGTGTACTTAATTTAAATTTTAATTAAATTTTTTAATTATTGTCTGAACATTTCATCGTCTTAGTACAAGATGGGTGAGCCTGTTATAAAAAGAAAAAGTCTCAATGTTTAATTCCTCAAGCTTTCATATTATGGAATCTTTAACCATTCCCAGACTTCAAGAACATAACATTTTTGTGATGGAAAGGAACATTTCACCCCTCCCCCTCCAACCTAACAGTCCCTTTCTTCCTCCAATTTCAGTTTCAAATGTAGAAAATATCAAGTCCCTTTGCTAATACCCATAATGCAACATTCTTTTCTTTCTGTCGGTCAAAGACCATAAGTAGATTTACTTAATAGAGGCTGTGAAGTTTGAAATAAGATGAAAAGTAGAGAATTTAAATTAACTATTTAGATAGCTAAGAGGTGTAAATATTTTATAAGCTTTGAAGATGTATGAAGATGCCATTTTGATGAAATGGTTAAATTATTGCTGGTTAATTACCTTGCAATGTCTGTCGATGGCATTGCACGGCACTTAACGAGCAATTCATGGTGCAATTAATTTTGTTTCCTTTAGTTTCTCTTTGTTCTTTTTTGTTTTAAGTACTTAAGTTTGGGATGGTTTTATCCATGAAGAACGACAATAAAGTTCTTGTAAGCCTTTTTAGATGAAAATCATGTATCTTCATAGATATGACAGCTGATGGATAGGAAGAATACTATAGATGGCAGGGTGTCTCTGGCACATATAAATGGCAGGGTGTCTGTGGCACATAACACCTGCCATTCAAATATGCCGGTAGGTGGTTGTGTTTGAAACATTTCAACTCAAGCCATGCACCTTTGGGGAAGTGTGATTTATATGGAGACAATGTATGAAAGGATAGATGACTCCTTTATACAGGACTCCAATTGCACTAGAAGAAATGCTTTATACCGGTGGTGAGGAGTGTTGCACTAGTAAACTGAGTGGTTGTCATGACAATTTGGAATTGTTTAGATAACAGTAATGAAATGCAACAAGGTTCCTTAGGCAAACATCACTTGCCTCAATGATCTTTAATATAATTCAAGAATGAGTTGCAAAACATTCAAACTTTGGTTAAAAAAATAAAACTGTATCGACCAGGAGTTGAATAGGGATACTAACTGTTTAGGTTTTACTTGTTTTACTTAGTGGTTTGAGATAACTGTCTGTTACCATGGTAATAATGCTTGAAATTTTTCTAATATTTTAACTGTAGGGCTTAATGAGATTTTCACTTGCATATTGTTGTATATTGAAAGAACACATTTATTGATAAGGAAATTGTCTTATCGAGTGTGCCTTGGCTTTTGACTTGATTATTATAGTATTAGTAAAGTTAATTTTTAATTTCCAAACTTAATGTCTATACAGCTATTAACATCATGACTTAAAGCTCCAGTTTGAGATGACCTCTTCAATCTGATGGGTCCATGCAAAGTTTGACCACTCCGGTGGTACCATTGTACCATGCAAAGTGGCAGTATGACTTCACCACTCTAGTGGTACCATGCAAAGTGACACCATGGCTTCACCACTCTGGTGGTACCTTGCAAAGTGGTTGTAGGACAGAAAATGTACTTGGAAACAAGCTTTTACATTAATCAAGCAAAATTGCACCAATCGTCATGGAATTAGGCACAAACTTTGTAGGTTTTCATGGATTATAAAGGAAAAGAGCATTAACCTGAAGTACACAGGAAAGGATATCCATATATGACAATGTATTATTGAGAAACAAGCCAATGTAATATCATACAGCTTAAATGATCATGAAGATAATTCTTATGTCAAACAGGTCAGTTTAGTTGGTAACCACTCAGTGATTTGCAATTGCATTCTTAGGGCTTCTCTTATAAAAACTTCTTACAAAACTCGGTCAAGTTGACTTTCTTTCCTGCATATGGGTGCATGACATCCCCTTGACATCAAGTTTGATGTTTGAACTGTAATATTTTCAAATTTAACTCTTTGATCTTTGCTCAACATTTTATTCATCATCTTTTTGTTTCTGTTATGGTGCTCTTTTGTAAATTTATTTATAGGCTTTTTGTCTTCAGTGGTTTTTAATATGCATGTTTTCACCCATACAAGATTATTTTTACCCGGGAAATGTCATTGTCTAAAGCAATAAAGACAAACATGAAAATTATGCTTTGTTTCTTTTGTTTTTCTTACCTTTAGATACAATTTGTTGAAAACAGAACGTCTGCGCTTCTGCGCTCAAGAGTTGTGAAGACTACACAACTTTGCAACTTTGATGAATTGCATGAAAATACCAAATACCAAAATGTATGTCAAAAGCGCCTACCAGTGAACACAGCGCTGGAAACCAAATAAAAAACGCAATACAAAAAAGAAAGAACAGAAATACACTAGACATGGAGAAAAGACTACACACCAAATATGAACAAAAAATAAAAATGATCAACCAAGAAACTGAGTTTTAAGATGAGACTTGAAGATTGGAATGGATTTGGCTCCCTGATGTTTCATGGGAGATCATTCCGTAGCGTGGTGCAGGTATCTGGAAAGCTCGATCACTAGTTACTGTTCGTGTTTTTGGAGTATAGATTAGGAGTTTGTCGTATGAGGATCGAAAATCTGAGTCAGTTGATGTTGCCAGGAAAATGAATTCTGAGAGATAATGTTGAGCCTGTGTGTGTTAGCACTTGTACACATAAACAAGGATTTTGAATTTAATATGAGTCCTGATTGGAAGCCAATGGAGAAGGGTGCAATAACACAATACCAGCTGGGATGGTCACAAACAACTTATAAGGAAAACCTAACTATGCAACAAAATGTAATCATAAAAAAATAAATCATACTGACACTTTTTAAGATATTTGTTAAATTGTGTAATTTATCATACTTGGCTTCTACTTGCAATCATAAGTGTGATTTGACTTCATTTCTCAATCATATACTAACTTTGAAATCGTGTATTTCTTAAATGGTAAATACACTGTCATTGCTCAGTTTGGTGGTAGGGGACACTATGATACATCTGTAATAAAGCTGCTAAGTAGATCTGCCACCACCTTCTGGGCCTTCGTAACGCTTCCCTGTCACAGACATGCCACTTTTTCCCATTTTTCACTGTTGCTTTTTTTTCTGTTTTGTACCTGGTAAACCTATTTATTTACCCATTTCCCATGCCACTTTTTTACTTTCATCAATAAATTTGGAAACCTATCTTTCAAACAAAATAAACCAGTATATTAGAGAAACTAACTTTTAAAACCGAGTTCAAAAGTTTCATGTTACCAGTCGTTTCACATAACAAGATTGCTATCCTATTGTTCTGTCTAACAGATCTCTATGGATCGTTATAAAGAACGACTGGAATTAAACCTAATGCCAAACTTGCAAAACTCCACACAACCAATGATCACCTATCATCGTACTCGACCAGCAATTACCCTGTATTCTGTATGTACCAAGCATATTGTAGAACCTTGCAGCCATCTCACAGCAGAATGCAAAATGTTTCTAAAGTGTCAACAGAAATGACGATATCAAAACAGAAGTGAAGGAACAATTTCAAATGAAGCATTCCTTAGCAAAGAGACCATCACAACAAATGTAACCAAAACATGTGTCATCTGAAAAATAAAGTGTGCCAGGTAGGCCTATAGCTTTCCATATATATAGTCAGTATTGCGAAGTTCGGAACACTGTGAAGTTCGGACACCCCTAAGAAATGCACTATTTCACCCTGATAACCTACAGCAAGAGCCAATTTCACGAAAAACTACGAAGCTACAGTTATTTTCTCTCCAAAATAACCTGTGTGCTAGCAAGTACTTACACATTTGTCTCTAAAAGGAAGTTGTAGTTTTGGGGTGTTTAAATCTTAGGTGTCCGAACTTCGAAGTGTCCATGCTATTACTGAGTGAGAGTACTACTGTACTTGTACGCATGGACACTTCCAATTCCGGACACCTAAGCCTTAAAACACCCCAAAACTACATCTTCTGGTATAAATCACCTCAAAATATACTTGATATGGTGGGAGAAGTGTGTTATATTACGATACACGGCCAAACTTTCTTTCCTGCAAACTGTTTTCACGTTGTAT
>JAIPMN010001031.1:0-26888 GCA_020650975.1 Apostichopus californicus | reverse complement strand
ATGTTGTTAAATGTGCTTAATTCATGGTAATGTTTGGGTTTGTCAGATGATGTATAATGTGTTTAATTCAAGGTAATGTATGAGTTTGTCAGATGTTGTTAAATGTGCTAATTCAAGGTAATGTATGAGTTTGTCAGATGTTGTTAAATGTGCTTAATTCATGGTAATGTTTGTGTTTGTCAGATGATGTATAATGTGCCTAATTCAAGGTAATGTTTGGGTTTGTCAGATGTTGCAAACTGTGCTTAATTCAAGGTAATGTATGGGATTCTCAGATGTTGTTAAATGTGCTTAATTCATGGTAATGTTTGGGTTTGTCAGATGATGTATAATGTGTTTAATTCAAGGTAATGTATGAGTTTGTCAGATGTTGTTAAATGTGCTTATTTCATGGTAATGTTTGGGTTTGTCAGATGTTGCAAACTGTGCTTAATCTAAGGTAATGTTTGGTACTAGCCTTTCTGTTTCATACTTTCTCCCCACTGCTTAAGTCAAGTCATTAAATGTTAGGGGACAATTCCAGACACGATCAACAGATAGTCTGCACTTTAACTACTATTAGCTCATTGGCTGTTACAAGCAAACATGATTGCTTTATAATAGGGGATTTACCAAGATTAATTGCCACCATGGTATCAAGATAGATTCAACTGCCATGTCATTTGATTGCCATGATGGCATCAAGATAGATTCAACTGCCATGTCATGGCATCAAGATAGATTCAGTTACCAATGCAGCTTGAAATGACATGATGAGACCATATCATACTCAGCATATGGAAATCTATGGGAATCTTCATGACAATAAACAACTGAACAATGACCCTGTCTTGTCACTCCTTTTAATACGAAAGCAAGTCTTGGTTACTAAATAATGGCAATGTGGTCATACAAAGCTTTATTCTATTTGCAAGATGTAATGGTTTAATAATAAGAACTGGGACTTGTGCAACACTTAGCAGTACTCTGTTGATAATCATCTTGAAAAACCAAAATGAAAGGACAAAACAAAAGAACAGCAAAAGGCTTCATCCCCAGTTGCCACTATGACATCACACCTTGTAATAAATGGCAGCTGAGTGACATACACTTGATATTTTACATACAGAGCAAAATTTTCATAGCTCTTTCAACGAGTTGCTTAAGGTTAAGATGACAGTTGGGTTTGTGCCTCCTTTCGATATGAATATCTTCGGAACAATGAAATACATGTTATCAAAGAGCAAACAATTTCATCTCATTAAAACCAATTATAACTAAATATAGATTTAATGCATGTGTCAGATTAAGTTACAAAATAATTCTTGAGAGGGAAACCGAGGCCCTAGATAGATAATGGAGGAGTAAAGGCAGTTCAGGGTGCTGGGTTTTTGTCAATTTTAGAGACCTCCTACTTACCTTAGTTGGGTGATTTGTGAGAACCAGAAGGTGATTGTCATCTACAGAGAACTACAGAGAAAGACACAAAGAAATGAAACTTGGTAATAATAATAACACAAAATTAATGACATCAACTAAAATATTGGACAAACTTGCATCTGCTGGGCACAGATCACTAAAGATCACTAAAGATGACCAAAGCACCGGCCATTACAGCCATCTTCAATATTTGAAGGATTTCGAACAGAACATTCAATCATCAAAAATCATCCTTTTTTAAAAAATTTTTGCAATTGGCGAACTAGAATCACCAAACTTTATTTGATAAATTCAAGTCAAAAAACAATCCATTAACTTTTATCCTTGTTTGTTTCTATGGTGATTAAAGCACTTATATAAAAGTTCCAAATTCAGTGATCTATCATAAAGACAAAGTTCTTCAAGAGAGAAGCTGTTCCATCTAAACAAACGTAAGCAGTAGAATTAGCCCATCTGAGCCATGACAGAATTAACAAGTGTAGTTGGCCCACCTGAACCTAGGACATAGTTAAGTGGTACAGTTGGCCCACTTCAGGTAGGAAATAGTAAGAAGCTACATTTTAAGTTTACATGTTTTAGGGGCTTAAGAGTCTGCTCTGAATTTAGCCAATGAGAGGCAACAATTTTCGAACAGGCAGAACAAACAAAGAGAGGCTTACTTCACAGAATAGGACAAGAAAAGGTTAACAAGCAACTCACTAGTTTCATTTCAGGTGCATGAAATGGTTTACTTGATGCTAACTGGATGGATGATGGATGACAACACAAATCTGTGTACTGCAGCTGAAAGCTGTCAAGAAATAGAATCATTCAACACATTTATACTCTTTGATATCATTTTTGTCTACATTTATTGATCAACTTCCATACCATCATTTGACACTGTGGCAACAACAAAATTCATATCTTTCAGATTACATTATGAGATTTACAACTTTTATTACAGCAAGGTATACCAGCAGACTGGTATGTGTTATATTGGTGCTTGCCCCAGTAGCTACTGCTGTGTGTTGACGTTAAAACATCCCTTTCAGTTAGTACCCGCCTCCTCTTTCACTGCCCGTCTTCATTATCAAACCAACCAAAGCTGCAGGTTTGCAAAATCAGTTTCATTTTACTGGTAAACTTTGCGGTCTTATACGTTATGAAAGTTCTCGCATTATACGATACTCACACTTGACTGTTTGTTATCAATGCTCAATGAATCATCAATATATGTTGATAGGCCTACTACTATGTTCCTCAAACTATGGAGTCTCTGGTGGGTCATAGTTCAGTCTTCGTGGAAGGCTTTGGGCTTAGAGGATTGCAGACTGCTGCCCTACACATTCCTTTAATAACTACTTTGTACACTCACCCATCTTCTCTGATTTTGTGGCAGGTAAATAAGTAGTCTCCTACAATACAACAGTCGTACATAGCAAATTCAGTTCGATTGCCGTTCCCTTGGTTACATTTCAAGAGGCTCCATGTACTGGTTGGAATGTCAAATTTGAATATTTCTTCGGTAGCACTTTGGAAGATAGTTGGTGCAAATGGGGACTTTTTTTCAATGACTCCACCACACAGAATCAAGGTATTTTCACCATGAGGCAAAAGATATGCATAACCCCTTGGACTTGGTCGTCTCTCTGTGGATAAACAACATTGTTTCATAAAATAAATTGAAAAGAAATTTTGTATCGTGAAATACATTTTACAGTAGGGTTCATTGCCCTAGTTCTCTCACAGCTTACAATTACAAGGGACAGTTATTTCTCCCTTACTATTTAATATGTTAAACCATTCATCTAAAACCAACAGCATTGTCTTTAAGCAAACTACAATAATTGAAGATTACAGTTAATCCAATGTTAGTGTAGAGCATAGGCAGAACATAACTAGGTAAACAGTAAACAGTGTTTATACTGCATTGTTTACTTTCTGATTTTCTGTCAAAAGAAAATATAATGAGTAAGAAAATATATGTGCATGTTTAGCTTTCCCAAGCAATTTTGCAAATTTTAACACAAGAACAATAACAGTGCAGTTACAAGTTGTCTGCATTCGCATATTAAACTCATGTGTTACAGACTTCTTAACCAATCATAAGTTTTGAATGGTAATTCAAAAAAGAGAGAGAGAGAAAAGTAAAATACAAACAAATGTATATGAATATAAACCCCACATCCTCACACCACACCACACCACACCACTAAGAAATGTTCCAGCATAAAGTCACAAACCTTTGCAGTTTGTTTGTAATCTCCTCACTTTCCTCAAAGTCATATCTACCTTCCAAAGATCATTGTAGGCCTGTCCCTCATTTTTGAATCCGCCAAACACGTAAAGGCATCGACCATGCATACAATTAGCATGATCAGTCCTGGCAGGAATGCTGATATATGGGCAGCCACTAGTGTTGAATGTTAATTGATTTTCACTAACACGATTTCTAAAGACTTCTTCCCTACCTGTGAGAACATCTGCAATGAAAAAGCGAGAAAAGGTCAATCCATCTTTTAAATATCTTGATATTGGAGGCTAAATATCTTTGGGTACGTTAATTGGATACCCAGAATAAGATGAATATACATTCATTGATTCCATTACTTTGTGTTAAGAATCATTTTTGATGAATATACCAGTTTGCTCTGATAGTTGTCATCATAAGACATATAATTTATGTTCCTTAATTCATTTATCATCTTAACCAGAAAGCCAACAGGTTTACTAACTTAAATATTTATCCTTTTACAACCTTTGTTTCTTCAATGTTTTTTCTTGGAATTGTTTTGTTTTTGCTAAGTAGGACCTTACTTTCTTATTTTTGTATTGATTATATCTCCTTTCTTCAATTTCAATGTCAGCATCTTGCATATTTACTGGAATAAACTGAAACTACATCTGATCGTATGTAAGTTTTGGTCTTTCAAGTGATCAGCAAGGTTCTTTCACAAATATTTGGTTACAAATCCAGTCATGTATAACATTTGTCTGTTTACAAGGCCTGCAGATATTTTGTTGACCTTTAATGACATTTCACATGCACAGAAACAATCACTAAGGCTCCCACAATCACTAAGGTACATCTACACAATGTTTAACTAAGGTGTTCCTTTATGGAATAGTCATGCTTACAAGGTTTCAAGTTTTGACTTCTGTTGATCTCAAATGACCTTTGACATTGGAACACTTTAGCCTATAGGGTTCTTCTACTAGTATCATGCATCAAGTTCATCCAAGTTTCTAATATTTATGTTGTGTTTACAATGTTTCCAGTCCTTTCTTGAACTCAAGTGATCTTTGACTACAACAGAAACAAAAGTGTTTTGTACTTGCTTGGGTGGAGCTAAATACCATCTACAGTATCACATTCATTCAAGCTAGGCCTGAGTCAGGTAGCAAAAACTCAGAACCAGGTACACCCGGTCGGGTAACGGTTACACAAAACTCATGACTGAATATTGAAAAAAAAAAAATGCTACAACTAGCCAAACACGATATACAATGTATATATATGGCAGATCACTATGCAACTTTACATTTCACCTCTGAAACATATGTTTTCAATTGATACTCCTGTTGTTATGAACAACTGTGTATAATGTTTTGATGTAATAAATAATAATGCAAATGCACATGAAGTAAAGAAAAACTTTGCCCAAAAAAATACTGACTGTTTCTTTTACTACGATCCAGGGTTTGCATAAGCCATGGGCTTGCACAATTCCCGCAATTCAATTTCAAATTCTGCATGTCAAAAGTTGCCAAGACGGGATTCCCTGTAATAAATTTCAGCTCTCAACTTGTATTAAACATACATTACGGCTGTGAGCATGTAGTGATTTCATCAGTAAATGACCTCATTTGGAATAACATCTAGTAGAAAGCCACTTGCGATTATTTTTGTTTTGTTATCCCATCTATAATCCATCTTAACACATCGTAAATTTCCTTGCCAGTCGTTCTTCTAAAATAAATTAATGAAAAAATAACAATTTTGAGAAATTCAATATTTACGCACGCACGAATATATACAGTAGCTAACTATTAGAGGAAAGCACTTGCTATGGACTACCTATCTCCTTGATGACAACAAGACACGTGCACTCGGCAAACTATGTTTGCGTAAACTCGATCCCACAAATCTCCGACCACATGGTAGCCTAATATCACAAAGAGTCAACATGGAAATGTAGCCTAACCATCTGTTTATTTGCTCAAATTGTGTCGCAGTTAGCTGGCACTAAAATTATTCACTTGAAATAGTAAGTAATCAAAACAACCATCTACACTACAAGAATGTTATTTCATGAAATTAATCTTCCGAATTCGTGTGTCTTAATTAATGAAACATGCAGACCTACGGAATTATTGAAATCATGAAAGCACTCGCATAGCAGTTACACGATTTTGCCCCCGAGAAAGGGTACCCATCTTGTGCATTTTTCCATTCGTTCGGTTGGGTACCTGGATACCCGACTCAGGCCTAATTCAAGCTATTTATTTGAGTTTCTGAATTGATCTCTGCTCACCTCAAATCTGAACAATATATCAGAGCCAATGCACTCACCATTTGGATCTTTATTTGAGGCATGAAACTCAACCAACTGTACTTTTTGTGTTTATGTTTTCAGATATTGACCTCTGTTAACATCAAATGGACAATGTATAGGAGGAGTCTTGTACAAGGTGGAGCTATACTCCACAAGCAAAGTTCAACCAAGATGTAGTTTTTGAGTTATTTTGATTAAAACAATGGGGTAACATACAGACACACATGCTTTCACTGCCACATAGATTAATTTTGTCTTCAGAGTGGAATAAAATAGGTGATAGGTGTTACATTTGTCATTTGCACACCAAGAATAAAGTTCACCCAAAATGTACTTTATGAGTTATTGTGATAACAGGCAGTTGTCAAATACACACACACACACATACATGTATGCAATCACTATTGCATAGATCCTTTAGTCCATGGCAAATCATAAATGAAATTGAGACATGAAAATGTTACAGTTATTGCCCTGTGATTGTGCAGAGTATACACTGTAGTACTAGCAAAGAGAATAGTACAGGGATCAATTTGTGCAGCAGTTTTGAATGCTCTGAATGTTGTCCCTTATCATAACTATGGTTCCTGTATGCATTTGTCCCTTATTATATATAACTATGGTACCTGCATGTTCTGTAACTTGTCCCTTATATATAGCTATGGTTCCTGTACATGCTCTGTAATTTGTCCCTTATTATTTATAACTATGGTTCCTCACTGCTCTGTAATTTGTCCCTTATTATATATTACTGTGGTTCCTGACTGCTCTTTAATTTGTCCCTTATTATATATATAACTACAGTATGGTTCTGGTATGCTCTATAATTTGTCCCTTGTTATATATAACTATGGTTCCTATATGCATTTGTCCCTTATTATATATAACTATGGTACCTGTATGTTCTGTAATTTGTCCCTTATTATATATAGCAATGGTTCCTGTATGCATTGTAATTTGTCCCTTATTATATATTGCTATGGTTCCTGTATGCATTTGTCCCTATATAACTATAGTTCCTGTGTAAGAAACTGCTTTGCATCCTTGGACATGTTTAGCAATTTGGTAATTTTTCATAGCATTTCTCATCGATTTCAATACTGGATCAATTATAGCAAGTTTGTTATGTGTCAAAGTAACGTAGACTGCAGATACAAAACATGATACAATTTGTTAAGCCGATCATAACCAATCACAATTTGATAAATGAATTTGACTAACTTTACATCATTTAAAGTTACCATTCCTACCTTGTGCAATTGGTTTCCATCGTCGACATACTTGCATGGCCGATTGCAATTCACCATACAGTGAAAGGTATGTGAATACTGAATGAAGCAGTTCTGTTGGTAAGTCATTAAGTTGCAACCCAGATGGTGGTGATGCCATCTTGCTTGGAAGGATATAGTAAAGCAGGTCAGTCCTCCTCAGTTCATCAAGCTTCAAATTAAACATTACAAAATGTTAAGGTTGATTCAGCTAGTCCTTTGAAGAATTCCATACATATCAGCTACACAATGTGCATTATTTCGAATGCAGTGATTTCCATGTTGTGGGAGACTCAACAACATTAGTGCATGATACTCAACAGTTCAGAACGAAGCATGAACTTCTGCTTTGTGAAAGTTGAGAGAGATTGAAACTGAAAACCATTATCCAATCCAAGTGCACATTATTTTGCACTGTTTAGGAAACATTTGGAATACACTCTGGTTCAGTTGCCAGTGATTATTATCTGCACAACAACAGAATGAATTGTGAAGACCTTCTTGTTAGTAATCTGATTTCGTTTATTTGTTTTTCTACAACATTAAATAGGACAAGTGCACAAAGTTACAAAAATAATATGAAGAGCAATGAAGTAGATGGGAGTAAACCTAAACAACCCAGAGGGGCTGACAGTCTAAGTGTTTCACTCCCTAAAATCTGAAAAGAGTCATGTCAGAAGTATTTTGAAAAAAAATTAATAGAGGAAATAAAGAGAAAGAAAACATAGCAAAACAATACTTCATGAAGAATATGAATCCCGACCAAATAGTGTGTAGGGTTTTGAGACTCATGGGTAAAACAGTTCTGTACCTAAGGAATTATGTGAAAGGAATGTTGTGTAAAGATTCGGTTAAAGGCTGTGCATTTAATGATAGGTGAATAATGCAACATTAAGATTTATCATATAGTAAAGTTTAACAAGATTAAGAGACTTAAACAGCTTGGTGATATGGTCACAAGGTCTGGACAAAGAAATGTGATGGATAACTCTGTTTGCAAAACAACCAGCTTATGAATGTAGGAGGTTCTTGTACAAGACCATACTGTGGAACAATATGTAAGATGAGGATGCACGAGAGTGAGGTAAATGGTACGAAGAATGCTTTGTGGTAAGAAATGTCTTAATCTGCCAATAACACTGATTCCCTTGGCAATTTTTGAAAATATTTGACTGATGTGCTCGTGCCAAGTATTGCTTACCGTCAATTATAACACCAAGAAATTTAACTTTGGCAGGTTCAAGCTTATGCCCATTAATGAATATATTAAATACTTGATCATAAGGAATAATGAATGCGATAAAATTTGTCTTACTGATGTTAAGAGATAGCTTGTTAGCCATAATCTGCCTGCTGGGTGGTGTAAATTCCCATCAGGAATATGTTACTGGTGTGAAAACACATATTGGGAGACTTGCTTGCACAATTCAAGTTTGGGTTACTTTAAATTGCAATGGTAAAATTTTCCAAAGTCATAATTGGAACCGCTTCATATAAAATGTGGAGCAATTGCAGAGTACCCACAACTTACACACATGGCCCTTTCAGAATGACAATACAGATTAAACTATAACATTGAGATGTACACTCATAATCAGTGAGATTCAAGAGTTGAGGGGTATCCAGCATTGTTACGAACGCAGAATTCTGCGTCCAGGGCGCAATGTTTTGGCCAGGGACTCAAAATCGTCAAATTGCTTGCGTCTGGCAGACGCAAACTTTTTTTTGAGAAACAAACCCCAAGTACACCCTGACAACTAGGTCAACGGAAAACATAACAAAACACATTTTTGAATGAACATCTTATTTATCATCTTTCATTATTTCTTTCAAAAAACCACAACTTCTTAGATGACAAGAACCAAAGTTTCTCCCAATCCTACAGATACTTGAATTCGTTTGAAAATAAATATATCATAACAATCAATCGCAAGGCACTGGGTTTACAACACTCCATTACAGAGATTTCATGCTAAAAATAGACAATGATGCTTTTCCAAAATTTCCATGATTTGATTGGCTAATAGTCCCTATCCATTGCCTGGAAACATTCTCGCATCTGTAGTGCTCAATGAACACGAAGTTGTTTAACAACAATTACTTGCAATGTTACTTTCCCCTGTGTAGAGATAACAAAGTTGGTTGTATAGGCTATCATATGTGTGCACTCAAATACCATAACGTTAGGCCTTGCCGCATACCGGCCTACATAACTTTTGACAACAATCACTCCTGGTACGAAGATGCACTTGAATTGTTTCTGAGACAATCACGTAATATTGAATCATTGTTTTGATCAGAAAATGACATAGGCCTACTGTAATTTTCGTAGAGATGATTGTTTGCAAAGAGCTTAGCCCAGGATAATGTTGGATGAGGTTTTGAGGATTTGCGCATGTGTAGTTGAAAATGAAGTTTGAAACAGGCCTTTGTTCATGCAATAGTACAGTGAACTGTGTGGAATTTAGCGAGAGATATGCACACTGTAGGTACAGGGATTTTTGATTAGTTGGTTGTTGGAATCGCTGCAAGGTCAAAGCATGGAGCTGGTACTACGGAGTTGGCGAGTAGGGAAGGACTAAGGGGAGGGGGGTAAAAATTAGTTGAAACGGCAGGGTGGGTGAAAGAAGGGTTGGCCGGGCCGCCCATGTCAAACAGTGAAGCTAAGGCACTGAGCCATCTGCCCTATCTCATGTGTATCACATTCACTAAGTACAGGCAGTGACACGATCACATCTTTACACTAGTGAAAGTAGTTCATACAATAAACGCAATTTGGTGTTCGATCGGGACGCAAGCTTTTTTTTCCATGGGACGCAAACTTTTTTTCTCTAGTAATATTACTGGGTATCCTGCAATTAAGAACAAAATATGACAATGAACATCAGTCTCCAGTCCTAGTACTCCTATTGATGGTCAACACAGAACAGATGAAGAAAACATAGTAAATTAGACAGGATGATATGGTACATCAGCTCTGTTTAAGCATACTCTTTAACTTCTCTCTGGCAGTTACAATGCACCATTTACAAGACCTCTAGGCACTAGGACTAGACTACAAATGCAATGAATATCTTTCGCAAAACAGGTACTAGCCTATGCTATGGACTTTATAGTCTTTTCTGTGCTTAAATCCACACCTAGCCTAGGCCCTATTTCATGCCTGGGATGATACACATTACAGAAAAATAGCACAGCAAAGAAATTTTGTTAAACGTAATGACAACAAAGATGCAAAGAAAGGAAGAAGAAAAACATAATTACTGCCTCCAGCTTACTTTGCAGACTCGAACAGATCTTGGCCTACGTCTTTTCAATTCAACAATCGTTTCTTTCTTTTTCTAACATTCACTGAGAAATTGAGAATCTTAGATGTCCGAATAGTAAATACCGGAAAATGGTCGTAGTGATTTGCATATTTCAAATTTGCATAGTGAGTACATGGCACGCCGATCAAATGTATAGATGAAACATTATTATTGGTCGTAGAGTCATAATGAAGGTGAATTGCAATTCACAGGTCGTAGGTAAATAATTGTGGAGCAGAAGAATGGTGTGGCTTGTTATAGTCCCCAAACAGAAGTTTGGTTTTGTAGCTGTTAAGGTGACTCACATGAGACATCGGAGACATTGGAAGTATGATGTTTTTTCTTCAAATTTCAACTCTGGCAAACTCACAATATCCAATATCCTGCAAATTTTTCGACAGATTTCTCGAAATGTTAACTACTTTATAGAATTTACCAGAAACTTTTTCAAGATAATTTGGAGATGACATTTAAGCTCAAAGCTTCGAGTTTTTACTGGCCCCATCTGCCTCCCCATTCACCTAAATATAATCCCATACGTCTTTTTTATCTTCTTGGGGGACATATTAGGCTAAAGACATGCTAAGCCTTAGAGGGGCTTAGCCTTTAAGACACCCACCCGCAGGAATTTGGATGATTCGAATGAAATGTCGAATATCTTTATTTTACTTTTAAGTAGCTACAAGAAAGCACTGTAGCTTTCAGGCTTGGAGTACCTTTCACCGAAATTAACTTCCTCTGAGTTCTGACATGTGCAAGTTTGTGCTAGTGAACAGTTGTAAATATAAAGCAAGTTGCCGCGCGGCTATTGTTGGTTTAGTTTTGGAAACGTTACTTGAAGACGTATAACTTCCCTCTTGGATGAGTTGTGAATGTACGAGCCTAGTTATACAACATTAAAGTTTTGTTACAAATTTGAATCTAACGTAAATCTCAAAATATTCTTATATTAAAATTTGGAGGGATGAGTCGGGTTTAGGACGTGTTCCCCAGCCCCTTTCTGAAATAATACTGTGATGTGCGCTTTATACAGGTGCGTCTTGCGCTTCCAAAATCTTTTCCATCCAACTGTTTGTTTCTCCAACTTTCGACCCCACCCCCCCCCCCACCAACACACCACACCCCACCACGTTTGGAATGTCTGGTACGCTACTGTCCAAACCCCTTCATTGGAGTCTTCTGTCGTAAAGGTTCATGTCCATTCGGGGATATACATACATTTGGAATATGTTAATGAGCTAAATCGATGATATGTCGATTTAAATAGGTATATGTCAATTTAAGTTGTAGAAACTGGTATAAGTCCAAGGAAATTGACTTCTACCGATTTAATTCGACATATCATCGATTTAAATTGGTATATGTCGATTTAAATCGGTATATGTCGATTAAAACTGGTATAAGTCGAATTAAATTGGTATATGGCGATTTGAATTGACATATACCGATTTATTTTACTTATCATCGATTTAAATTGGTATATGTCGATTTAAATCGATGATATGTCGAATTAAACTGGTATATGTCGATTTAAATCGGTAGAAGTCAATTTAAGCTGCTGGAAACTGGTATAAGTCGAAGGAAATTGGTATATGTCGATTTAAATCGGTATAAGTCGATTCCCCACGATTTGAGACTGATGGCCCGCCATAGCGCAAGCCACTAAGTAGCTATATCGATTCCATGATTACATGAAATTATTTGGCTCTGGACTGGTACGGCACTAGACAAGATAATATACGTGTTCAATGAGCCAAAAGGGTTAATACTGAAATCTAAAAATATATCGAATTGACAAAACACGGGGCTTATTTTTAACCACGGACAAATCCCTCGAAAACTGTCATGCGCATGAATCGCGGAGGAGACATGAATAATATCTACACCTTGGGAGCTGTATAAATAGTCTGATATGTGACATCTTGTTCGTCGGAGATGCAGAGATGTATCGAGCATGTCCCATGTATGGGTTCGGAGGGGCGGGGGATTAAAGCAGTAAGCATATATGGGTTTATAAGCATATTTTACAATAGCCTAGTGCAAATTTCTTGAAGATATGTTTTGGAACAATGCCCAGAAGGATGAAACCGTTCCTGACTGCACTATAGCCAAACTACCGACAGTAGGCCTACCGTTCTTTAATTACTCCATCAATATGACGTGTCACCCTCTACTCCTTGCTTCGTTACACAAATATATGTGGAGAAACTGCAAGTTCAACATGAAATATGCACAATCGTTTTTGGAGTCTGATGATAGTTTTCCGATTTTGAATTGTTTCATGCTTTTGAACTAACGTAGACTTGTTGACGAAGAAGGATATGCATCCCCATTTTATTTGTCTGTGTGTGCATGGGATTGTGGGGGGGGGGGGTTAGGTAAAATTCTAATTGATGGGTTCCGTAAAGGTTAGGCCAATGCCACTGTTGAGTTGTGGGCCGGCATTGGATAGGGTAGGTTGGATTATTAAGCAGTTAATTGTGTAACCGTCAACAATTAGTCCGGGAGACAAAACGGGTGGGGGGAGTCGAGGTCCTTATCATGTAGCATTTTAGTTTTGTAGATGCTACGGTGGCCCAAATGAGACATTGGAAATTCCGGTTATTTTATGTCCAATACTGTACGTATTTCAATGCTTCATCGAAATGTTGACTTTTTTATCGAAATTTTGAGGAAATGGGGAATAGAGTTGACCTTTAGTGAACGCGAGTAACGTGAGGAAACGAAAATGGAAATCTTGGTTTTTTGCAACTGAAGCTCATTTTGATATAGGCCTACAATTGGATCCAGACGAATGATTTGACAATGCCGCGGACATCAACCCTATAGTTGAAAAAGTGTGGCAGGTGGAAAGTTTATCCCTTCCCTCTTATCATTGCAATCTTTATCAGCTAGGTCCTGTCGGATAGAGCATGCAAATACAGTTAATGATGATACTGGAATCCCACAAGATTTCTAAATTAATGTATAGGCTACGTTTGATCGACATATGTTTCAAGAATAGGTGATAATGTAACAGCTCAGAAAATATTTGCAGACCCGTGCGTAGGTCTAGTCAAGAAATATACTGGGACAAACATGGACATGCATCACTAGCACGATAATTAAGATGTTGATCGAGACGACCTGGCCTGATCCCATGGAATCTCCCTGGGCCGGTATTAGCAGAGGGCCCATAAAGCATGTTGTAGCAATTATCCCGCTAGCCAAATAATACGAAATAGTATGGCCATTCCGTTAATGAAACATGAACTTCGCTGTATGACTGAGGCCTAGTCGAGCATCATACTCGAATGACTTTGGATCTTTTAACAATTTAACCCCGGGATTTTTCCCTAGTTACAACATAATGACAAACATAATGCAGTTATGAATATTAAAATACGCCTTGACAGGAGATAAATATTTCCGTGCCATTCATTTACCATTCAACGCGTTTGCTATTCTGCGAAATGTGTAGCAGACGGACCTGTGGCTGAGCCTAATTGGTTGTTTTCGACGACGGCGTCTTTTTGACTCGGTGCCTAGTACTAGTAGTATATAGTCAGTCACTCAGCATTCAGTATATTGATTCGTGTGGTGTGCAGCTACATTATTTTAATGCCGAACTGATGTTAAGTGTTGAAGAAACAGGTTGTTGACTGGGCTGATATAGCTTACGGACTGCATCATCGGGAGTCTTGGGTAACTTACAAGAAGAGTTACATCGGCTACAACCTAAATTCAGTGATACCGTTACTAGACAGGTGAGAAGGTAATAAAAGTTAACTCAATCATATTCATAATTCATATTACCTGGCTTAACCTAGACCTTTATGGTACTCAGGGCTACATCATGATGTAGTCAACACCGCAAAAATTTAAAGTAAAGCAAATGTCGACGATCGAAAGAGGACTTCGTCGTGCATTCGGTTTGTTTGTCGAAAGATTTTATGGTAATTTAAAATCACCCCCATTTTGACACTCTCTGCCCTGAGTAAACTGAAAAGGAAACTTGAGTTGGGTAAGTCCCACCCGAGGCCTAGAGGCTCAAGTGAGTGTTGGGGAACATGGAATTCATGGATTGGTACTGTAGGCCTAGGCTAAGCCCTAATTCCTAAATGAACAAGTAGAGCTAAGTATCATTTCATGGTAGCCTAACATATTACTTCAAGATGGAAGCAAGTCTGTTAGCAGTTGCCAAGTCTTTGTTGTTAAACAAACCATTACAAACTAGGTCTAGTACTAGGTGTTCTATATGTGTGTAGTAGTTACAGCAGAATACGATCACTAATGAATCATTTGCTTAAGACTTAAGTGATGCAAAACAGTAGCTTCCTTATAATAATTTTAGAGTAACGTTTAGTAAACTGAACTAACGTTATCCCCTAACCCTTCATATGCACATACTGCAAACTCCTAGTTTGCAATTTGGTATGTTCATTGACAATGAGGTGACAACCACTAATGGACAAGATCCGACAGCAGTAACTTTATATGCCTAATTGAAATGTTTTCATTGGGTTATAGTTACACTATAACTTAAGCCTAGTCTATGTCTAGGCTAGACATCTTGTCTTTGCAAGTGGGATGCTATGTATTAAAGTTAGACCTACAATAATAACCAGTTGTTGAACAAATTGGTCCTTACTATCCGGCCCCTCCCATATCCCTCGCATCTCTATGCCTTCGATCACTATCCTCCTGCCATTGTTTCAACCACACACCCCTACCCCCTCCACCTTTCTTGTCACATACCTGGTGAGATCACTTTTCATTTGTAAACTGGTTGGTTTGGGACTTTGGATGAGAGTAAGATTTCATTGGGGGAGGGGAAACCAAATATTTTGTATTGGTGGTCATCCCCACCCCCCCCCAACCCTTGACCACACCACAGCAAGTGTAGGGACACCAAAAGGGTAAAAGACACTCTGATGGTCCGTGCTATGACTTTTTCTCCCAAATTCCATGGTCATGTGACCCTCTGGCTGTACCTATATTACATATGGCTGTGTGTGAGCTACACATCCCTGGAATATAAGCATGCTTACTAGATAAGTTATACAGATGACAGCTGCGCAATACAGTACACATACTAGCCTAGAGATAACATAGAGTACACAGAACTACAGGATTACACAGAATTACATTGGAGTACAGATAAAACAAGGCTGTCATACCCTACAATGTAAACCTCTATTTGCTTTCACTCTCTACAGAGTGTATAAATTTGCCATTTGTATGAACTTCCAATATCATACTGTAGATTTGTAACCAAATTTTAAAAGTCCAAGGTAATTAAGTTTATGGTCATTAGTTCACTCAGGTGTGCAGTTCATTTGATATGAAAGCTAAAATGAGGTACAGCAATTCATATCAAACTCTGGAAAAAAAAGTCAACTTTGGTAAAATTTTGCTTTTTTGCTTTAGACAAAGGGCTACATGATTCATGCAAAGAACAAATACCCTTGCCCTACTGAAGAAGTCAAGGAGAGTGACTCACTTTGATGAATTGCAATCCCTAGTTTTGAGTAATATGTTTGCCAGCCACACATACTGTACAGAAGCTGCATGGTTTACTTTAATCTAACAGTGCATTGAATAATTCCTTCCTCAGATTGAACGAATCATTCTTCTTCATAGTACTGTGATGATGATGTAATGCTGGTCCAGTGTAAGTGGAAGACTACTGTACATAAGAGAATGTGGCATGATAAGAAGACACCTGACCTGAATTAATCGTTGCAATGGATCACTTAGAGAACAAACATGAGCTCTGCCAGAAATTAGGTAACACATATATTACACAGGGAAAAGTGCCTTCAGTTGAGATAAGCGAACCCAAAGATGGGACTGTATCAACTCAAAAACAAAGAATACAATCGTGGTGTAAACTTCAACGACAGTATGCACAATCAGAAGACCTGGATTCTGGTGTAGGAGCTAGCTTTTCATCAAGTTTTTCTAGCTTTTCTTCTCGATCAGATTATGGTAGTTTTGATACAAATTTGTCAGAACGGAACACTCCTTCTGATGTATCTGATGGGAGGCCAGAGGACCGAAATGAAGGACGGGGGAAACTATCACTGGATGTACCCAATCGCCAACGGCCAAGAACGCAGATTTCTCAAGCATCTAGTGGGTGTTGGGGAGAAAGTGATGATGTTGAAGATCCTCTGAATTCAAGCAATGCTAGTAGTGTATTCGCAGAAACTGACACACGCCCATTGTGGCTACAGGACTGTGAAAACCTAATTAAACAATTAACAACAGCCATATTGTCCAGTTGGATTGAAGGGGCCAATTCAATCACAGATGTTAGTGGAATTAAAAATCAAGCATGTGATTGTAGTGTGCATAGCGCCGACCTACTTATATCAGACACAAGCTGCAGTGGTGAGTTAAATTATAAAATGTATTTTGCAAGATACTAATCAAGTTATGGTCATTTTCTTGCTAGATCTACAGTAGACTTTTTTGTTATGACCATTATCCACATTAAAGGTATCACGCAATGGCCTTCTTTCCCTCGGAGTGGTAGGACGCCGTTTTCATTGGCCAGTACAAATCGACACTCCAGATTTATTAAGCAATGCAGAAAACTCCATAAATTAATGTAGTTTACATGACTATAAACTGAATGTGTCATGTATTCACATACATGACTATTAATTGGAAGTGTCATGTATTCTCATACATGACTATCAATTGGAAGTGTCATGTATTCACATACATGACTATATAACTGGACGTCATGTATTCTCATTGAAAGTAAATACCTAAAAGTAGGTAAAACTACATCTTGAAAGCTAAAATTCCTTGATTTGAAAATATCTATATACAGTTGTCCATGTCTTGTCTAATTTTCTTTTAATTTTACAGGTTCTTTGGAAACTCCACCTAATGGTTTGTCAGGACTTATGGAAACAGATTGTGGGTATGATTCATTAGGTAAGGACTTTCTTTTTTACTTGCTTTAGACAGACAAGGTACCAATACCATAAAGTTGTCATGTAAGTGTGTGTGGGTGTGAGACACCTCACTCCTCAGCTCCTAAACATGATATCTCAAGAAAGAAAATGAGAATATATTAACACAAGTTTGGCAAAATTGGCATGTGAAGTTCTTAAAACCATATCTCTTGTTCATGGACAGCAGTTCTTTATTCACTGTCAGAGGTAAACCATCAGCACCAATGAATATACTATTGAAAGATGATAATTGTTTTTCTGACCACAAACAGGACTGGAAAATAAACTGGCACTTTTAATTTTTGGTTACTTGCCACTCTATAGTTCAGACTTATTTTTGACAATACACTGTTGAAAGAGCCACAAGTAAGACATAATTGTAACAGGATACTGAGCACTCTGCAAATAAATGACATTGAATATTGTACTAAATGTATGCAACAGTGTTTTAAACATTTTGTTTTGAATCTGGCTACTAGCATGCTTAGTTCAGCTTTCCTAATATGGCAAGTAACCATAGGGAGAGAGTTGTCACCCTGATCACGTTTGGTATCACTTTTAAGCTTTCATTTTGAAACTGGCTTAGTATAATAAAGTACTGGTATGTATGTATGTAGAATAAAGAATTGGTATCCAAGATAAATGATATGTATATACAGAATAAAGTATATGCATCCAGAATAAAGTACTGGTATGCATACAGAATAAAGTATTGGTATATACGTATATATACAGAATAAAGTACTGGTATGTATACAGACTAAAGTATTGGTATGTATTCAGAAAAAGCATTGGTATGTATACAGAATAAAGTATTAGCATGTGTACAGAATAAATTACTGGTATATTTACAGAATAAAGTACTGGTATGTATACAGAATAAAGTATTGGTATGTATACAGGAAGAAGTATTGGTATGTATACAGAATAAAGTATTGGTATGTATACAGAATAAAGTATTAGTATGTATACAGAATAAATTACTGGTATGTATACAGAATAAAGTACTGGTATGTATACAGAATACAGTATTGGTATGTAAACAGGAAGAAGTATTGGTATGTATACAGAATAAAGTATTGGTATGTATACAGAATAAAGTACTGGTATGTATACAGAATAAAGTATTAGTATGTAAACAGAATAAATTACTGGTATGTATACAGAATAAAGTACTGGTATGTATACAGAATAAAGTATTGGTATGTATACAGAATAAAGTACTGGTATGTATACAGAATAAAGTACTGGTATGTATACAGAATAAAGTATTGGTATGTATACAGGAAGAAGTATTGGTATGTATACAGAATAAAGTATTAGTATGTATACAGAATAAATTACTGGTATGTATACAGAATAAAGTACTGGTATGTATACAGAATAAAGTATTGGTATGTATACAGAAAAAGCATTGGTATGTATACAGAATAAAGTATTAGCATGTGTACAGAATAAATTACTGGTATATTTACAGAATAAAGTACTGGTATGTATACAGAATAAAGTATTGGTATGTATACAGGAAGAAGTATTGGTATGTATACAGAATAAAGTATTGGTATGTATACAGAATAAAGTATTGGTATGTATACAGAAAAAGCATTGGTATGTATACAGAATAAAGTATTGGTATGTGTACAGAATAAATTACTGGTATGTATACAGAATAAAGTACTGGTATGTATAAAGAATAAAGTATTGGTATGTATACAGAATAAAGCATTGGTATGTATACAGAATAAAGTATTAGCATGTATACAGAATAAAGTACTGGTATGTATACAGAATAAAGTATTGGTATGTATACAGGAAGAAGTATTGGTATGTATACAGAATAAATTATTGGTATGTATACAGAATAAAAATATTGGTATGTATACAGACTAAAGTATTGGTATGTATACAGAATAAAGTACTGGTATGTATACAGAATAAAGTATTGGTATGTATACAGAATAAAGTATTGCTATGCATATAGAATAAAGTTCTAGTATGTATACAGAATAAAGTATTGGTATGTATACAGGAAGAAGTATTGGTATGTATACAGAATAAAGTATTGGTATGTATACAGAATAAAGTATTGGTATGTATACAGAAAAAGTATTGGTATGTATACAGAAAAAGTATTGGTATGTATACAGAATAAAGTACTGGTATGTATACATAATAAAGTATTGGTATGTATACAGAATAAATTACTGGTATGTATACAGAATAAAGTATTGGTATGTATACAGAATAAATTACTGGTATGTATACACTATACAGAATAAAGTACTGGTATGTATACAGAATAAAGTATTGGTATGTATACAGGAAGAAGTATTGGTATGTATACAGAATAAATTATTGGTATGTATACAGAATAAAGTATTGGTATGTATACAGACTAAAGTATTGGTATGTATACAGAATAAAGTACTAGTATGTATACAGAATAAAGTATTGGTATGTATACAGAATAAAGTATTGTTATGTATACAGATTGTATACAGAATAAAGTACTAGTATGTAAACAGAATGTATACAGAATAAAGTATTGGTATGTATACAGAATCTAAAACACTTGTAACTTTGTTGGATATGAAAAGTTTGCGAAAGTCACTCATGTGTTATTTAAATGTGTTGGGGTTTGAATTAAAACACACACACACATCCAAGTACCAATTTAAGGTTAAAACTATTGGTTGTGTAGCAAATGAAACAGTTAAACAAGGAATGTCTTTAATATCATGACTTTTCTATTTTGCTTTGACAGATCCAGTAACAGGTGACAGTAACAGGGCCATGGGTCTTGTGGAAGCTAATCTGTGTAATCCCAGGAAGGCAAGAAAGCGAAAGGACACCAGTATGTCACAGAAACAATGTAACTCAGGGGATTGTTTGGAAGTATGTATGTAATTAAATTCTGTAACATAGCGTTGTTAACGTAATTTATGTTTCTATTCCCAATATCGTTAGGGGTAAGTTCATGTTGTAGCCAATACAAGCATAGTATTCATCTTGTCTGTTGAATATTAATTTGCAATCTATAATTTCAATGTTAACCCATATTCCATTAGAAGCAGCATCTCACTTAATTTTGAATTGAGTGGAGTGAATACTTAAGTAATTTATTTGTTCATAGCAAAAGTAATCGTTGCCATGGTGTTGACATATGCGTGTTTCTTGGTGTGTAAGTGTATGTGATGCCTTTGACTTGTAAACAGATAACTCAAAAAATACACGATTGAAATATACATTGGTCTTCTTGGTATGTATAGCCCCCCTGGTAAATGCAATGAAATTGGTGGAAGTCAAGTTTAGGTCCTTTTGAGGTCCACAGCGGTCAAACAGGATAATGAAAGAGGTTCATCTTGGTTTAAGTTTAGGTAGATTGCCCATGGTTAGTATGGATATAGTTTATATGTAGTAGGTAGATCGCCTGTGGTTAGTATGGGTATGGTTCATATGTAGTAGGTAGATTGCGCATGGTTAGTATGGGTACTTGGTTCACATGTAGTTGGTAGATTGCCCATGGTTAGTATGGGTATGGTTCATATGTAGTAGGTAGATTCCCTGTGGTTAGTATGGGTATGGTTCATTTGTAGTAAGTAGATTCCCCATGGCTAGTAAGGGTATGGTTCATATGTAGTAGGTAGATTGCCCATGGTTAGTATCGGTATGGTGCATATGTAGTAGTTAGACTGCCCATGGTTAGTATGGGTATGTTTCATATGTAGTAGGTAGATTACCCATGGTTAGTATGGGTATGGTTCATATGTAGTAGTTAGACTGCCCATGGTTAGTAGTGGGTATGGTTCATATGTAGTAGGTAGATGGGCCCATGGTTAGTATGGGTATGGTTTATTTGTGGTAGGTAGATTGCCCATGGTTATTATGGGTACATGGTTCACATGTAGTTGGTAGATTGCCCATGGTTAATATGGGTATGGTTCATTTGTAGTAAGTAGATTCCCCATGGTTAGTAAGGGTATGGTTCATATGTAGTAGGTAGATTGCCCATGGTTAGTATGGGTATGGTTCATATGTAGTAGGTAGATTCCCTGTGGTTAATATGGGTATGGTTCATTTGTAGTAAGTAGATTCCCCATGGTTAGTAAGGGTATGGTTCATATGTAGTAGGTAGATTGCCCATGGTTAGTATGGGTATGGTTCATATGTAGTAGTTAGACTGCCCATGGTTAGTATGGGTATGGTTCATATGTAGTAGGTAGATTGCCCATGGTTAGTATGGGTATGGTTCATATGTAGTAGTTAGACTGCCCATGGTTAGTACTGGGTATGGTTCATATGTAGTAGGTAGATGGGCCCATGGTTAGTATGGGTATGGTTCATTTGTAGTAGTTAGATTGCCTATGGTTAGTATGGGTATGGTTCATATGTAGTAGTTAGATTGCCCATGGTTAGTATGGGTATGGTTCATATGTAGTAGTTAGATTGCCTATGGTTAGTATGGGTATGGTTCATATGTAGTAGTTAGATTGCCCATGGTTAGTATGGGTATGGTTCATATGTAGTAGTTAGATTGCCCATGGTTAATATGGGTATGGTTCATATGTAGTAGGTAGATTGCCTATGGTTAGTATGATGGACAGTCTTTGGACTTTGACAAATGAGTGGTTCATGTCATGGCTTCTTACAGTACTGCATTGTTGTGTTGGTCGGAGTACACTATGATAATGGCAGTCTGGATTCAATGGCAGGTTTTCTATCAACGATGATTGGAAGCTGAACACATATCTGCAAGATACTCTTGAGAATGATGAAGGCATAATGCATGGAAGTTGTAAATAGTTTGAACTTAATACTGTAGATCATTAATTGGAGGACACCTGCTTTCTCTCTCTCTTTCCATTTTAAATGTTTTACAAAAGATGGGACAGAGCCATTAAGGAATGAGTCGGGTGAGATGTCAGGTGCAATAATGGACAGAGATGAAAAACCCGTTCTGTACTGAAATCATTCAGCTGTTACTAACAAGTGCAGTTTAAGCTCTGGTAACACAAACTGGTTGCTTTCCATTTAGTTGATACCATGAAATAGATCCCAAACCAGAGTTGATTAGCTTCATTGATACAGCTATGAACTTGATAGCAATTTCTGCTTTGCTCACAGGCACAGTATTTTCTTGTACTGATGGATCGGTGTTTTCATCTTGGCACACTTCCCCATTGCACTCGTTGCGATGGAACACTGCACAACGTGCTAGACCATAACAGGACATGCCAAGAATCTCACTGCAACATGCCATTCTGCCGAGCCATTACACAACGGTATGTACATGTCAGGAATACTCTACCTGAGCACTGCAAACCCTCATTTCTGGTGCAAAAGAACAATTAAAGTATATTCAGCACATGTACAGTAGGACCATTCCAAATTTAAATCAAGCAAATTCTTGATTAAAGATGTTGGTTGTGTAAACAAGATTGCAGCCAAACTGCAGTTGAATTTTAACCTAAGAGGATCACCATTTACGAAATCACACAAAAGGTATTGATTGTGTTGGTAGCGGTGGGGTTTGTGGGGATTCAGTTTTAATAGTGGAAGGTATATAAAGGGTTATATGCCATTAATGTGCTGTACATTGTTCATTTATGTATGAAGTGTTCTCGTTCAAGTTGTTATCCATGTAGGGGAAGTGCAGTCCTGCTTTGATTGATATGCTTTCCGTAGTACTGCCTATTTTAACCACTGAGCGTATTGTGTATATTGTGCTCATATGCATGATATATACAGCCTCTATGCAATCACCCTTCCAGTCTTTCTGCTTTACAATTGCTTTGTCACCTTTCATGTATGGATATTGTTCTCCCTATAGTGTTTCATCAAACAAGAGTGTGAAATCTAGTGTGCCATTTCCTGTGTAACACTATCCATTGATTGACACCAATCTGTGTATATAGCAACTTTTGTTGAGGTTGTAAAACTATGACTTTACTGTTATGTTGTTGTTATGCTTCATAAAACAACAGCTATCCATGCTGATGTACATTGTCCCAGTTTATAATTTGTAGTCATTTAGTAATCTAATATCTATCAGTACAGTGCTCAGGGGATTTCCATATGTTCATTGTAAGTAGACTAGTGGGCCTGCTAGGCTAGTACTGTACTCAACTGATGTTTTACAGGTTGCCTGAGCATAGCCAAGCCCTCATGACATCGATGTTCCACAAACGTTTTAATTATCCTAGAAATGAATATATGAGTACCATTTGTTTATGAATACACTTAGTCACATTGCAATACCCACTTTGCAAGCTCAACCCATTCCCGGATCTGAGTGACAATATAAAATAAGATTTTAAAATGATGTTTTCTCTGAAAGTGTTCAAATGAAAGGAAAATGCATTGTGAAGTTTGTGAACAACCACCTCACATGAAATATTCACGTATATATTGCATGTATACAAATAGCGAACCATTTTATGCAGTTTAATACTGTACCATTGAGATTGGTTGTTGACAGAAATCAACTTTCAACTTGCCAAGGTACTGCTTTATCATCTAAATACTACTCTGTGTAATATTGTGCAAAGGTAGTGTTATTACTATTATTGTGTAGGCTAGTAAAGCTACTGATGAACTGGGGTGGACTAGCCCACGATTCACACTTGCCAAGTAAAGTTGGCGAGTGTATTTGGCAAGGCCTGTAATTTAGCCTATTATGATTATGTTGTATATTCAATAGTTACATAATTTAGCCTATTAACTGCTAGCAATATATGCTTATATTGTACATTCAATAGTTACATAATTTAGTCTTTTAACTGCTAGCAATGTATATTATGTTGTACATTCAATAGTTACATAATTTTGCCTATTAACTGATAGCAATGTATGTTATGTTTTACATTCAATATTCTATAATTTAGCCTATTAAAGCAGCATTTTGCGTCCTTTTCTATGATTTTGTTCAACCTCACTGATTCCACTATGCCATAACGACATACATAACTAGCTTATCTATTTATATTTTACTTCAAATGGTGGCATGAATGTCAAAAAATTTGCAACTTTCAACTTTGTTGTTCTCCAAGATATTTTCCGTTGGGAACCCAATAAACCTCGCCCATAATATGAATATTTAAACACTACGAACGTCATTGTCAGATACGTAATATAACACCACGCTTGATTGTACAGTCTATATGGCAGTTGTACCAGGGAGTTGCATAACAACTCCCTGGTTGTACCAACGCAAAGTCTTGAATCTATTTTTAGCAACGGCTCATAACTAAACCTGCATCTCTGATTGGTTGAATTCAAACTAGTGGGTTTGGGGAACTGAATGCGATTAATTTTGTATGTGGAATACTCGACAATTAAAGTTTTTGGCAGGAAAAAACTTGGCTAATATCTTAGTTTGCTGTTTTGTGATTTGATGTATGTAAAAAACTTGATGGACATGTCAAAGAAGTAGAAAACGGCGACCAAACGCAAAATGCTCATGAATAAACATACTATTCACTGATTGGTGGAATTCAAACTAGTGGATTTGGAGATATGAAAACTTTGTCGAGGACACTCTTACTCGTTATCGATATAAATCGTTAATTACTCGCTAATTAACGCTCTTGGCAGGGTGAAACTTGGATGGTACAGTATCTTAGTTTGCTGTTTTATGATTGATACATGTAAAAAAAACCAAGCACATGTTAAAAAGGTGGAAAAAAGCGACCCAACGCAAAATGCTGCTTTAACTGCTAGCAATGTATGTTATGTTGTACATTCAATAGTTATGTAATCTATGCTTATGTGTTCCTTTAAGATAGAGATTAAGCCTATAAACTGCTAGCAATGTATACTTATGTTGTAGTTCAATAGTTTTGTAATGTATGCTTATGTTTTCCTTTAAGACAGAGATTAAGCCTATAAACTGCTAGCAATGTATACTTATGTTGTAGTTCAATTGTTTTGTAATGTATGTTTACAGTATGTGTTCCTTTAAGATAGAGATTAAGCCTATAAACTGCTAGCAATGTATGTTATGTTGTACATTCAATAGTTATGTAATCTATGCTTATGTGTTCCTTTAAGATAGAGATTAAGCCTAATAAACTGCTAGCAATGTATGTTATGTTGTACATTCAATAGTTATGTAATCTATGCTAAGTTTTTCTTTAAGATAGAGATTAAGCCTATAAACTGTTAGCAATGTATACTTATGTTGTAGCTCAATAGTTTTGTAATGTTTGCTTATGTTTTCCTTTAAGATAGAGATTAAGCCTATAAACTGCTAGCAATGTATACTTATGTTGTACGTTCAATAGTTTTGTAATGTTTGCTTATGTTTTCCTTTAGGATAGAGATTAAGCCTATAAACTGCTAGCAATACACTTTCAGTACAGTGGTTATACTGTATATGTGATTTAGCATAGTAGCTGCCAGTAATGTATGCTTAGCAGTACAGTGGTTATATATGTGATTTAGCCTAGTAGCTGCCAGTAATGTATGCTTATGTTGTATGTTCAATAGTTTTATCATGTACAGTGGTTATATATGTGATTTAGCCTAGTAGCTGCCAGTGATGTATGCTTAGCCTATTTGCTCTGTCATGTCTTCTTCTTTTTCTGCTACTTCAGGCGGACATTGCTTGGCCGACACCTAGGAATAGAGGAAATGAAAGGAGAGGTTTCCATTGCTGGTAAGCTCTCTGTTATGGAACAGATGTCAGCTACTATTCATTCCATTCCTGGTGCTCAGGTAAGACTCAAAAAGTCATTCTCAATAGATGTTGTCAGGAGGAGGGTGTGTGTGGAGGGGGGGAGGGCCGAAGCAGGGTGGTGTAGAGGTGGTTGATGATTATGATGAACCTTAACTTAGTAAACTTGACACATTTCAGATGATTATACAGAAAGTAACGGTTTGGCTACAGAGATGGATAGTCCTCACCATGCTATGACTTTGAAGTAAATATATATTATTTTCTCATTTCGTACATTAAACAAGAAAAACATGTAGTGGACAAGGAGCCTGTAACATTGCACTGGGCTCAAACCATCCTGCAAATTATGTTCTTCCCTTAGAGAAAAGGTTCTGCAAGGTCCATTCATATGACTTGTGACTACTTACAGACTCACAAAAATTAATCATAAAAGAGTTTACATTAGTTATGATGATCCTACTCTTAGTTCAATATGCAGCAGGCCTCGACAAATACGGTCGCCAACTCGCCAATGGCGACTAGAATTTGCGACTGGCGAGCAAAAAATGCATTACGCTCACTGCCTTTATACGATAGGCTTACTATTAACTTGTGAGCCAATCAACAAAGGCCTATTGCTTAATGTTACACATCACAGTAGAATTATCAAGTGCACTGTTACAAGTAGGTCCTAAGGAACAGCTCTGTTCACCAGCTCGAAACTAATTTGATACTAAATGATGCACGAT
>JAIPMN010001030.1:1085-16212 GCA_020650975.1 Apostichopus californicus | reverse complement strand
TAAACATTCACGATTAAATAATAAAAACAAAGCCTAAGATATATATCACACAAATACGCAAACAATGATTCATAAAGTAAACGTCACCCAAATACCTATACGTGGCCCTCCTCAGGGCCCAAAATCATCATCCAGCTTCGATATGACCTGCATTTGCGTTTAGAGAATGCAGCGTCTTATCCATGTGGGAAGCATGGTATATTTAATATACGTATCATAATACGCATGCAATTACTTACAGAGACTGGTAAACGTGGGTGGTCACTTAGGAAACATTTGGTTAACATTTTAACATTTTAAATACCCTGTAAGATTACCGATAGTTATCACGGCATTTAATAATAATTTATTTTTATATAGCGCCTTAAATCAAAATATGCATGATCTCAGGGCACATCACAATAAAGCATAAAATTGATAGAGCGATAAAATAAAATCTTAAAAACAGCAATAATATAGGAGTGTAGTCTTTTACAAAGTGTTGAGGAGGAATTTGAGAAGTTGCACTGTCAAATATGAAATCAGCTGTAATCCAACAAGAAACTTCAAACAATTCTCGTATTTCATCTAGAGAATTTGGTTAAGGATTTGTATTACACAATTGGACAAAAGAAATTGTGCTATATACGAAAGATTTTATCTTATCATAAAAATATACCAAGAATACAGGTAGTCACTTGAATGTTTGAAGAATAGATTGCTGTAGAACATGTCAAGACGTTAGTAATAAATGTTTTGGTATAGACTTTGCCAAGTTTATTTAGGCGTAACTGGCTGTTCCCTCCACTCCCTCCACTCCCTCCACTCCCTCCCTCTCCTCTGTTGCCATCGAAGCGGAGTGATGTTATTTATAGAGGGAGGGAGTATTACGCTAAAGAACAGCGTCTAAGTTCTCAATGTAGAGAGGTCAAGGATTTGAAATTCACAAAACAGACGTGCCAGAGTCTAGTATTGGAATGGAAGCTGTTATTCAAACAATTTTTCCTTTTAGATTACATAACATTAGAGGGTGTGTAAAAGTAAGTTGGCCCGACGTTACGATCCTAGCAGGATCTTCTTCAAAGGCTAAATGACAAGTAACAGTAACAGAAGGGACAAAAACACGCACAGAATACAGACAGGTTAATGAGCATGGTGAACACAATGATATAGATGTAAGGGGATTAGTAGACAAGGAATGGAGAGAAGAAAGAAAGAAACCAACAGGGGAAGAGGAGAGGTAGGAGATAAACAGTGGAGGGTATAATATTCCATATACATTGAGTGACAAAACTTGTTGTATTAACGGCAATCGCAAAACTATTCTTGAAATTTCAAATTGTTCAAACTAGGCCCTTGCATTCAAGATTAGGTCCTTTTATTTGGTGAAGACAGAGAAATTATAATTAAATAAAAAGGGTATTCAAAGTACTAAATATGGACATCAAGTGATGCAGTGTAAGGACGGGTAAGGGTGGAGTAACAATTCTGAATTCAACTCGGGACGACAAAATAAGAAGACATAGAAATAGCATAATACAATAACAACGCTGTTCAGGGAATATAATTTCAGCCACACAGTCCGTATGATCTCAATTATTCGCGTTCCTACATCTTTTCCCCTTTCCCGTTGTGGTAGGGGTGGTCCCTTGGGGTAGGGGTGGGGACGGATAGAATGTCGCGAATGATATTTTTCATGCAACCTAGCATACGTTTTCAGTTTTTCGTTTTTATATGCAGTTTGTGTATACAGGCGCGGATCCAGGGGGGGTCCAGGGGGTCCGGACCCCCCCTGCTCTTGGCCAAAGAAAAAAAAAAGAGAAAAAAAAAAGAGAAAAAAAAAGAGAGAGAAAAAAAGGGAGGGAGAAAAAAATAATTAAATTAAACGCCAATTTTAAACATGTAGGACGTCAGAAGGGCGGTTATCCTTACAAGTCAGCCAGGTGTGTCTTTTCCGTCAAATGAACTATAGTGTGCACGCGTGCTACACGTGCCAAAAATGCCTAAAAATCTCAATTTTCAGACCGAAAAGTTTCAAAATTGAGGTGGTGTTCGAATTTTTTTGGGCGGTGAGGTGGCAGAGCGGTAGGCTGCATAGGATGCGCCAACAAATTCTTCATGAGACTGAGAAGTTTCAAAACTGAGTAGTTTTTTTCTCATCAATTGAGAAATTGCAGACATGAGATCCATATTTTCAGGCTAGGTACATGCAGCTTAGAATACTCGGGAAGTGCCGTTTCCGGCCATCTGGGGGGTTTGTAAAGCCAAAAATTTTCTGGTACGCTCCGCGCCAACCGATGGTGGCGCTACGCTTAGATAGTCTTACGTTCAGGCGCGGCTGGACCAGTCAGACCCCCCTGTCAAAAATCCTGCATCCGCCCCTGGTATATGTATGTGTGTGTACGAGGTGGCTTGCAGGGGGGGACGGAACCCGACGTAATATGTTAACTTAATAGTTACCATAGAGCAAAGTAGGTTAGACGATACGCACAATTACTCCCATTATATCCCCTGTGGTCCCGGGCCAGATGAACTGATTACGCCAGAGTATTACATGTGTATCCACAGTGCCGGTAGGGCTCATTGCATGATTGCATGCACTGCAGTTGAACGGTCCCAGGGGTTGAAAAAGTTGATACACCACTATAGATTTTGCATGGATTTCCCCATATGGTGGTGGTGGTGGTGGGGGTGGGGGGGGGATATATCTGTAACTTTAACAAAGCCATACACTTCATCCTAACGTAGCCGCCAGTCCAATTTCACAAAGTACAATAATATAAGTTAATTCTACAAAGAGAAGGAGCCAACAGTCCCTACTGAGGTGTAAACAATATGCATATATATCCGAAGACACACAGGGTAAACCAATAGCAAGATCGGGGAGTTGTTGAATAACAACTCCCTGGGTAAGATGTCATATGTTATGTTATTATATGTATATGTTATTTTCAGGTGTAGGCTTAAAAAAATCATTCTTACATTTTCGTTTTCTTTCTTTTCTTATTCGGTTTAACAGGACTAAAGCATTGAGAACGCCTCCGAATTTCCTGATTGTGAATTTATCAGTGAGTGACTTGGCAATGATCATCTGTAACTGCCCTATTATATTGTTATCGATCCATTATGGGTACTGGCATTTGGGAGAATCTTGTAAGTAATACTATGATATTTTAATTAAACAACATTGAAATGTGTCGTTTTTTGTATCATGTATATAAACAATGCCCAGAAAATAGGCATTACCTTACAATACATATGGAGGAGGGTAATGAGGCGCGATCCGTAAGCTATGGCGTGGTCCTGGCTTCGTTCTTTTTTAATGTCTTGAGTGTTGTATTAGACCACATTAAATTCGCCGATAACGTCGGCTATCATGACTCGCTGCATGGTAATGTAAATCCTGAACTATTTATAAATCCTAAAAGTGCGACTTCAGCAGTTCTAAGATGTTACAAAAGTGAGACAGAGTACGGCAAAATAATCCATTTTGCCACATTCTATGTTCGCTCCTCATGCAAATGAGCTGATTGAATAATTCGTATGCGAGAATATATATGTAAAACCCAACTTCATTGATAAACATTTGGTATTTAATGCAGGCGTGTACCTATATCCCCTTTTCAACTTCACATAGAATTTGTCCATTTTTACTTTCAAAAGGTGAAAAAACAAATTGCAAGAAGCAGCAAGATACAAAATACGATCGTTTTAAGTTGAGTGCGCTTCAAATGTGACTTTGAGAATATATAGTATTATTTTTACTCCATCTTATCTCAAATTGAAAATCTCATTTACAGCTGAAATAGTCGCCAGGGGACTATATCAGTCCCTCTATCTAGAGGTAATATGTGAGATTAGATCTATTAACTTACAGTTTGTATCTATCATATCGACGCTTCCTTTATCTGATGTGTTACGTATATATGCGTAAATAAATTTATTTCGAGAGTTGTATAACTATTAAAATTATTAGATATCATGACTTTGAAAATACTCCGTTGTTTACAGAAGCTGGTAATATGATCTACTTATATAGTTATTGAGATTCACAACCTAGAGTATTGATGAAAATAACTTATATAGGGGCTGATGTCATCATCAAGTTTCTTTTCAGAGTATAACCCTGGTTAAAGGGACTATTTTAAACGTAAATAAACTGATAATCCGAACTAAACATGTAGAAAAGATGATTTACCAGTGTTTGTTTACATAATTATAGTACATAATTAATTATTTGAGTAATTAATACGTGTATCATTTACTGTATACTTCTAGAAATAAAATGCAACATTTATGGCTTCCGATTCATAATGTCCATTGAAGCTGCAGGTTTTTGTTATTAGTTTTTAGATGATCGTATTTATATTATTGCTTAATTAATATGAGCAAAAACGAGAATTCTGCACCCCACTTTCACAAATTTGTGAATGTTTAGTGGTCCAATATCAATCTTGAATATCATACTACTACGTTCCAACTATTTTTGTTATCCGATAAATGTTCAAGTTCTTTGCTAAAGTTTATTGGAATGCACAATATGTTCCTTTAGTTAAAAGGGACACAAACCCAACTTCGAACTTTAGCTTATACGAAAGAGGCCTTTGAGATGGAGAACTTATAACAGATAAGATGTTATACCAGATGAGACAAATCGTGTTCCGTTGGGGAGAGAGAAGTCGTGTATGGGAGCTGTAGTGTTTGCAATTCGATATGACGTCATAGTACCTCTATGACCTGACACATTCCATTTTCTCTTTGTGTCTTCTTTACATATTTTCAATGTGGAATGTTAACAGTTTTTCACTCTGAAGCCCATGCCGTCATTATATGTCAATATGTAACCAGCTTCAATACTTTTTTTTGATCGTTGGAAAACCCAATTTCAATTTTTCATTGTTGCATTTGACGGCCATATTTGTCTTTTCATGTGTCATCAGTTTGCAATATCTATGCATTCCTGGGATCCATCTGCAGTTTCGTGTCAATAGGCAGCATGGCCGCAATAGCCTTAGACAGGTAAGCCGATCACACGTGATTGTAGAAGTCATTCACACTGTTATCATTATTATTTGTAGAATTCATCATCCCGTCAGGGACGTGTAATAAGACATCCCTGATCAAAAGGGTTTGCAAGGCAAACCATAATACTTGTGGAAGGGGCCGGCTCGAATGGTGCTTGGGAAGTAAACACGTAATATCAGTCAGCCAACCCGTCGACCGTCTAAATGTATGAAAAGTTTCTCTTAGAGTAAAAAAACACGGTTCTCTAGAGGTTTCAATCTATAACAAGCTCCTATACTAAAGTATTATACATCCACATAACCTGTTGAAAAGAGGCGTGGGGTGTGTAGTGAACGCTTAGCTTTACTATTTTCACCATAACTAATTGTTTGTTTCCTCTACGAACGATGTGACACATTTCTTCCCGTCTATACTGTGTGAATAATTTTGAAAAGTGACCCTTTCCCGTACATCAGAAGTGTCAGTTTCAGTTAAAGAAATAGTGCCACTTTTTGTCGACATATTAAAGGTTATGATCAGGCATAGTGAATCATGGCACCTATTTCCCCATATACTTTCCCTTTTATTCTTCAGATATTACGTTATTTGCCACTGCTTTCACGCTCTGATGAATGTGTCGAGAAGCAGGACGATGGTGATTATCTTTCTGGTCTGGTTGTACGCTTGTCTGTGGAGTCTTCCTCCATTCGTGGGGATTGGCGCCTACATAGAGGAAGGCTTTGGGATTGGATGTACCTTTGATTACATAACGAGGAACTTGACCACTCAAATACACATTGCGTTACTGTACGTAGGTGGTTTCGCCTTACCGATATTAACCATCATTATTTGCTACGTGAAAATAGTGTTAACCGTGCGTAAACATAGAAAAGAAATTGAAAGCTATTCTGCTAAGCCCGCATTGAGTAAGGATCAGAAAGGTAGCACGCAGAGTAAAACAACAAGCATGGCCATTCAAAGAAGAGGCGCTACTACGAAATTCTCGCGACTCATGGCTCATTATCAACTCTCTCGGGTCGGAATCATAGCGACGGTCATTTTCACATTATCATGGGGTCCATACGCAATAATAGCTCTCTACAGTCAATTTCAACAGAATAAACAAACTTTGAATTCTTCATTTCAAGTCATGCCGGTTGTCTTTGCAAAGATGTCGTGTATTTGGAATCCTTTTGTTTATGCCTTGTCTCACAAACGTTTCAAGAAAGCATTGATCCAGACGACCAGATCCTTTTTCAGATGCAGCAACACTCGCGCGTCGACGCACAACGACAGTCAGCAAATGAATCTTGAAAACTCGGCAAGCGGATCGTCATTACGAAATCGCTCTTACGTATTGCATTCCTCCGAACTGTCCAAATCTAGTCAAGGGATCAACCTGAATCAGAAACAGAGAGCGAAAACTCCTGTCGGGTATAGACATTCCGACCCAGGTAATCTGAGTCAAACCAAGCAGGATTTGGAGATTGACACCAACACCTCTAACAAATTGGAGGGGTCCAAAGAGATTGCTCTCGAAGTGATATCTGGTAGTTCTTCACTGAGAGATGGTGTTCACAGAAGTAGTTGGCATGAGCATCATCGAGGGCATATTAGTAGTGTTATTGGGAACAATTATGTTTAGGAAATTAAAGTTTAAGAAAGGTACCATACAAGTAGAGATTTTTTGTTTTTTAGAATACTTTTAGCTGATTTATGTTTGGGGTAATACTTGATTTTTAGAATAATGTTAGCTGATTTAACTTTGGGGTAATACTCGAGGAATAAAATGGTCTTTCAATGTTGTTTTTAAACCTTTCGTCTATAGTAAAATGATAAAAATTGCCTAAACTAAAATAGACTTATGCTACGTAATATATTTACGTTATAAGTTAGAGCCAGTCATTAGGGCAATCGGTTCAAATTCTTATAGTTGGTCAAAGGAAAGATGGCTTTTCAGTGGTCAGTATATAGTTCAATGTGGTTTATATATACTCATGTTGACTAAGTCTTTGTAATATAGCCTTCGGCTGTTCAAATATGGATCTGGCTGTCTTAGTATACATCGGTCCGTAAACTTGTAGACGCACGAACCAGGATCTTCCTTGAGTATTGACCCAAGACCCGCCAGACTATTGCACCCTCAGAATCGATGCTCAAAATATATGAAAGTTAGTTTGGACTATACACTTGATTTTAAAGATTGCATATTAACTCAATCAAACTCAATCGGCAAAGCTCTGAAAACTGTAGACATATTTCTCAAAGTCTGATCAAAGAAGAAATCCCTAACTCTACAAAATAAAGCATAGTCGCAAATTGTAGTTGTAAGCAACGTATTATTTCCACATTTCATGATTGTGTAAAAGTATAGTTGGAAGATCCTGCTAGGATCGAAACGTCAGGCCAACTTACTTTTACACATTCTCTTAGACAGGCTCTTTAGTGGAAAGCAGTTTGCTAACAGTTTGATTTTGATTTTAACTTTCACATTTCATAAAGTTAGTAATCCTATAGTATAAAATTCAAAATGTGGATCTAATAGTAATACACAAAACAAAATATTTATTATAATTTACTCACAAACAAAAAACATTTATTAAGTACTACTGTCTTCAATAATCCCATATTGTGTGGATAAATAATGCAAATATCGGCGTCTAAGGCTATTTGTTTGGCGGAGATTTCAGAGATAATTTAGTAACATAGTCTAATTAGTCCACTTATCTCCTCAACTTACATGAGGCAAGTTCATTTAGCCTCCCACCAAGTGTGGTGTTTTGAAAGCCAATAAAGACATTTCCACTTCATTTCCGAATAGGCCACTTCAGCCTCAGACTTTTGATGATGTCATTTCTGTATAATGACATACTATTTGAATCATAAATGACCATTTATGGAATCGTTGCCAATACTGATAACCTCTACATTAAAATACATATTAATTTATGTTGTTAACTATTAGAAACTCTAAATGAGGCTGGACGACACTGCAATGGCGCATGTACGATTGACAGTTTTGTTAGATATTAGAGTTCAAATTGTGAAATTATATAGTGCATTAAAACAATATGGCAACATATGCGTACGAAACGCGAAAAGAGTTTGTCGATATAACGACTTTTGTACATTACTAAATTATATGACATATCAGATTTTAGTTCAACAAAAAGTACTCTAGTTTTGACTTTCAGAAACGTCTGACGAACCCCCTGGGATGAACTCACGCACCCCCTGGGGGTTCATGCACCCAAGTTAGGGAACCCCTGATTTAGATCAAGCCATGTAACTAACGTTAGCGTCTTGCATTATACCTTCAGTCGTACAATAACATCTGTATCTATGGGTCTTTCCAAATCTCCGCGGCCGCTTCTATAGTTAACCAGTTATCAGGCAAAACCTTTGACAAACTGCCTAATATCTAATGCAACAATGACCGTGTAGATAAATGAATGAAAGCTATAGGAGGTCATGCTGTCGCCTCGTGCCTTGAATAGTATCCTACTACAGGATGGAAATGTCAGCCTTTACTCTATCGTTGTAGTTAATGTGTAGAATGTTTGTGTCCCACAATTTATGATGCAATGTTTTAATGTGTTATTATTGTTATCTATCCTTCTGGTGCGATCTTGGTTAAACAAACAAAACCTTAAATTCATTACTAATCTCTGTATATCCCTCAAGATACCGCAACACGAAATTTAAAACTGTCTTTTGCACAAAAAAATATATATTTCTGTCATAAAAAAAAATGTATTTTTCATTTGTTTTATATGATGTATTTATTTATTGTTTATAGCAGATTAATAGTGCAGCTGTATGATTTATTAATATTGAAATTACTATAATAATATTGTTAATCGATGATCAAATGAGATATTCCGAAACAAATATTAAAACCATTATTTGTATATAACTCCATATTCTCGTCGTGTTGCGACGAAAGAAGGAAAAAAACCAACGGTTATTTTTTTGTACAGAATTATAGCTATATATAAGAGAGATATTAAAGAAACATATATATTAATGAAGAGAACCAAATTTGTGATAGGCGATGGTATATTGTTGTTTTTAGTCTTTGTTTGCTAATGCTGAGCAAAATTGATCTCATTTCAGTAATAGTATATACGTTGTGCCTTTTTTTGTTCGTATGAATAAAGCACTTGTTAATGCATTTGTTTCCATTGTGATTTTAGTGATTAAACAGATTAATATCGTTAACAGGAAAACACTATAGGACGATCATTTGGCTTTGTACGGAAGCGTAGAAGGGACATAATATTAAGAATTTATAAACACATGGTAAACTTTGATATGTCTTCATCAACAGTACAATGGCCTTAATAAGACGGCACAAATAATAAATTCTAGTGAATAAAACAGTCATTTTGACTGTTCTGTTGAAGTGTATAGTAGGGACAAAACATGGACAAATTGCAAAATTAATTTAATTGATTGAAAATTCGATATTCTTGATTAAATCCGTGCCTGTCATACTAAACTAAATAGTGACCAGATTGGAGAAAAGGGAACTTGGATGATAAGAATAAAAAGCGGATATCAACTTGATTTATGGATATTCCTAAACCAGGTTGATGTACAGAAACCAAGTTTAGGAATATCCAAACAGATTTTTGAAAACTCTTCTCTTTTTCGCTCGAAATACTGAGTTTTTCTCTCGAAAAACCGAGTTTATCGGCGATAAAGTGAGCTTTTCGAATGATTAGGCTTGCCATATTCGTGTCACATGCTTGACGTGAACGGGTTTGGCAAGCCATGTGGGACAAACACCTCATAATATATACGCGTATTTATTTGAATATATATTATATATCATTAGCCAATCATAAGGCTTAAATATATCCGCGTATGAATTGGAATATGAACACGTATTAATTGATTACATACGAGGATTATTTCGAATACATACACGTATTAATTTGAATATATACACGTATTAATTCGAATGAACACACGTATTACATCATGCTGTTGTCTAGGATTAAGTACGTTTGGCCTGTGGGGCCTACGTCAATAGAGACTAACTTTGTAATCTCTCATTTATTGCACTGGCGAGGCTATACAATGTGATAACTCACGAGGCTCGTTTGTGAAAGCTATAAGACATGCCAGTTAATATCTGATTTAATATGCGTTTATATATTCGAATTAATACGCGTAATATATTCGTATTACTAAATACGAGGATACATTATGCGGTGCTTGTCCCGTATTGCTTGCCATAATATTCCATATGTGAAAGCTATAAGACATGCCAGTTATATTGTCTGATTTAATACGCATATACTCGATTTAATACGCGTATATATACTAAATACGAGGTTATATTATGCGGTGTTGGTCCTATATTGCTTGCCATAAACGGGCACACGCTGGTTGCTATCAGCGGCTGTTACCATCCCCTGCATGTCTCCGTAATGGGTTAATTTATATAGCAAGATATAGCTAATGTATAGCTTGCATGCTTCGCATTGTTTCTCTGTTTTTGTCATGAAGGCTTTAGAAGAAAATGCCACAAAGATTTACAGATAAATCTGCAAACTAAACTGTATGGTTACTTGTTGCCACTTTTGCGAAGTATTTTCATTGATCCAATACGTTGACTCAAACGTTAGCTGTAGGTATTTGAGAGGAGGAGGGGATGGGGAAGGGGAGGCGGAGAGGGAGGGGATTAAAGAATAGGAAACAAACCATGTTAACGTACAATCAAAAAGATAAGCCTTTTTAAAACCCTGCGATAATTATTAGATCCCATCAAACGATTACACAATTATGCATAACGCATTCATCAGGCGCGTATCCAGGATTTTCTAACCCGGGGGGCACGAATTACTATCTAAGCGGAGCGCCACCATCGGTTGGCGCGGAGCGTACAAGAAAATTTCTGGTTTTGATACCCCCCAGATCACCGGAAATGGCACTTCTCGGGCTTGAAAATGACCAAGCAGTTGTACACTTTTGCCTGAGAACCAAGTATTTCCCAATAGTTTTTTTTTCCATCCATCCAAAACCTTTTTGAAGATTGTCACCAGTCACACATCATGTTCGACCTCATTGCATGTCCTGTGGATCATTGCTTTTGTAGGTGATTCTATACGTCACGGCCCACAATATCCGAAAGCCCCACATTTCAAGGTTTTAAGCCCATTATTTGTTCAGAATTTGAAAATTAACATTTCTCGTGAATAAAATCACTTCAAAACATACCCATAATGTTGCACAAAATTCAATCTACGGACAACCAATATAGAAAACCTCCTTCAACCCCTAACAGACAGGTCAAATTGCACGAGTATAGAGGGAAGTATGATGAAGAATGTTGGTCAGGAAATTTTCGAAAATTCAGACACAGTTAATTTATTGGTGTAGAAATATTAAAACCTGTTATAACGGCTATTATAAAACTTGGTTGAAGGAAATGAAAATAGCAGATATTTCCGATATCAGATATTTCTAAACCTATACACACATAGGTGTAGGAGGCGGGGGCTGCCCCCCCCCCCCCCCCCAAACCAATTCAGCGCAACTTTCACGGACCGTACGATACACGATGCCATGCGTTATAATGACCAATGCTTGCTTATATGATATTGACATTAACATGTTGAACGCGCGCGAAGCGCGCAAAAAATTTGGGTTATATTTTTCGGGCAAGTCGTTACAGCCCCCAAATCCAATTGGGCTCCTACGCCTTTGTCTACACACATAGACAGTTTTAAGGCTGTTCATCCTGGAACATGCATTTTCATGTTCACTGATATGATGTGATATCTGCTCTTTGCTTTACAAATTAATGCAGGCGTGTAGCGCTATCTAGTGTAGCAAACTATCTAAGCGTAGCGCCACCATGTGTTGGCGCGAAGCGTACAAGAAAATTTTGGCCGAAAATGCCTCCCAGATCGCTGGAAATGACACTTCCCAGGCCTTGTAAGTTGCACCTAAGCATTGTCTATTTTAAAATTACTAGCGATATCATAAAGAAAATTTGCTCGGGGGGTGGGGCGGTCGCCCCCTTCCCGAAATGCGTCATGTTCCCGACGACTCGGTCGAGTTCAAGACCAGCCACAGTTAATTCCATAGCACAATTGTACAATTGTTTAAGGCGTCCATACACACACGCGTTATGATAGACCATATATAGTATATATATAGATACATTAGTGTGAGAAGAAAAATGGAAACGTCAAAAATGGAGTTGTCGGTGTAAGGGGTAGGGTGAGGCGCACGTCCCCTCCGTAATCCTCGATCTGTCACTGGCTACCCTGTGTATATTATAGGGATCAGCGCTGTAATTATGACTGTTCCTCTTTCTCTTCCCGGTGTCTTGGCGTTTATCTTCTATACTCCCTCCTTTTCTCCTTTTTCTCTCTTTCTTCTTTTTCTTTTCCTTTCCTTCCTCTCCTCCTTTTCTTTTTTTCCCCTCTTTTCCCCTTTTTTCTTCTTTTTTTTCTCTCCTCTTTTCCTTACCCGGGGGGCGCGCGCCCCCAACGCCCCCCCTGGATACGCGCCTGTTCATGAATATGCAAACACAAAAGCTGGTGGGGCACCCAGTTGGGACAATGTTTTCTATACAGTAGTGTCATGTCCCGCTTTAGAGCACTCGGATTGTCAGTACGAGCAGTATCAATATCATGTTTCTATCAGATCAAGGTTAGGAACTGTTTGTACTGTCAATACCAGTGCTTTGAGAGCATGAAAATAATTGGAGTACACTTTAGAGAGGTATTGCATTAGGAAAATTGTCCAAACTGGCTGGGTGGACAGAAGCAACAGAATATCCACTTACCATTAATAATTAATTGCATTTTCGATAGCAAATGGTCTTGTATGTGAATTATATATGCGAAAGAAAGATATACATTTTTTGTCCAAGGCAGTGCATATCTGCCGTACACACCCTTACATGATTTATGCCAAACTGTGATTTTTCAGATGAGAGAAGACATATCTTTTTTAGCTTGTAAGTTGCATAAATCTATATATTTCTGCATTATAAATCACTATTCAAAGATATTCGAAGCCAGCCATGGTAGGCTGACAAATTAATGATGTCAGAACATGAAAAACTTGTGACGTTTTTTATAGGTATTCTGAGAATTTCACTTAATTATTATGGTCATATGATCAGACAGCCAGAGTATCAACTTTTGTGTTTTGTTTTTTGTTTATATGCTATGATGGGGTGTAATAATACATTAGTTTGTAGTAAAAGCCACGATCTGTTAACACTTTTTGCGTTGGTTTGTCAAACCAGCGTAAGCTTCGTTTCTGAAATAAAATTCTTTCTCATTTTTCTATAGGGTTTTATTTGCTATTTTTTTAGGATGCTATGTTATGTTTGAGACAGTAATGATTACCTAACAAGTACAGTGCCGGATTATAGGACCGGCTAGCGAAGTTGTTGTTTACATTATTTTTTATTGATAGGTTACACTGAAAGCCCCCCCCCCCACCCCTTCCCTCCCAAAAAAACCCAAAAGAAAGAAAATAATCACAAAACCCTATAGGGGGAGGGGGATTTTTCTGATTTCGGAGAAGCTGTTATTGGGAGTGCAAAGGGCATTCATATATACAACATTCCGGAAATTGGTCGGTGAAATTACTCAAAATAAGTTATAAGAAGGACAAAAAAGAACTTTGTCCTTTTAAAGACAACTCATTTTGAGTAATTTTACTCACCAAATTGATAAGTGAAGTTTACCATCATTTCAGGTATGATAAAATTAATAATTGTTTATGCTGACAATTATATGCAGCTGACCGATGAATTATATTAATTTGTAAAAAAAATATGACAAAATGAACATTATGAAATACTAAACTTCATTATTTTAATACTTTGAAGACAAAATCAATTGAATTCAGTCCAGTGATCATAAAGAAAATTAGTCAATGCTTCTGAACAGTGGCGGAGCTAAGGGTATTGGTCAAGGGGAGCGAGAATGGTCTGTAGGGGCGCTTCCGACACTATCTAAGCGGAGCGCCACCACGGGTTGGCGCGGAGCGTACCGAAATTTTTGAGTAAAGATACTCCCTAGATCGCCGGAAATGACCGGCTTTCCGGGTCTTGCTAATTTGCAGATAAACGAAGAATATATAGGTGTCATCGCCAAAAAAGGTGACAAATGTCAATAGGTAGATGAGAGCGCAATAAAAAAATCAATAATCGCGAATAAGTAAAAAGTGGTAAAAAGCTGAAAAGGGCGCCAGCAGTCCATTTGAGTCAGTCAGGGGGGCATCCGCCCCCCCTGACTGTATGGACGCCCCGCCACTGCTTCTGAAAGTATTCTTGTTGTAATAACGTTGGCTACTTTTTATGACTTCGACAACTTGAATGTGGGTGTTTAATGTTTACGTCTCTTCAGTATGTATATGTGAACAATTATGCAAAGAAGATGTTCCAATATTGCCGCACAATGTTGAATTCATCTATTAGTGATTATATGCATCCGTATTTCGCATAATGTCAGACTCCATTCGTCAAAAGTGATGAAGGAATAAATTACCTATTTGCAGAAAATTGTCAACTTGAATGAGAGGTACTCGTCATTTATTGAAAAGTATTGCCAAACAAATAAAATAATAATAATAATAATATACAAACATACTACTCCCGCAAACTTTCGTTGTATAATATGTCATCATTTTGAACTGCATTGTTTACTTATCACCATGAATACTTTGTTTACTTTAATGAAGATGGATTTTAGAAAACATTTATCCCGGCAAATATGTTTTTGAAGTTTAATCATTTATTAATTTACTGGAAGTTCCAATATTCACACAAAACATTGTTTATTTCCATTATGAAAGTATAAACATGAAAACAAATGACTCGTAGAAACCAAACAATGTTTCTCCTAATGGTACATTAACATTTTCGACAAATGGCAACTCCACTCCCACACCCCCCCCCCACTCCCTCCCCCGCTCCCTTCCCCCGCTCACTCCCCCGCTCCCTTCCCCCGCTCCCTCCCTGCTCCCTCCTCCAATCCCTCCCCCAATCCCTCCCCAATCCCCCCAATCCCCCCAATCCCTCCCCCAATCCCTCCCCTAATCCCTCCCCCAATCCCTCCCCAAATCCTGGAATGATTTGGTTCTTTAAAGTAAAACTTCAATCTTG
>JAIPMN010001029.1:0-12915 GCA_020650975.1 Apostichopus californicus | reverse complement strand
ATGTGGTTGATACACAAATTACTTATGTAGTTGATCCAGGCTTTTACTTTTGGAGATATTGTATTTATGAAGTTATCATACTTTGTCCACTGCTGAAATAAAATGACCTACGACATCTGAAGAAAATATTTAGGTTTGTACTCATCAATATAATGGTGTGTCTGCACATGAAATACATAGTTTACACTCCTTAAAGTTTCTGAGTTATACAACTTACGAAGCAAAGACCTCACAAGCACAAATATGACGTATCCATTGCAAAGATTCCTGTTCCATTCAGCAAGGAATCAATAAGACTAAATCCAGCAGATACAAATCCCTTCACATCACTCCATAATTTCATAGACTGATACGTTTGAAAAGAACACCCAACATTCTTAGAAAAATATTATGATTAATAAAAATGGTAATGTTCTTTACAATTCAGAAGAATGGGCTACCAAATAAATATGTACTGAAAGGATTAATGTCAAACAAGGAATTTCTCACCTAGTTATCTTACAAAGAGGTTTGCCAAATTAGTACTAACTGGCATCAAACTTTGGAGGAATGGGGTCATTCTCTCTTTCACAGGAGCAAAATTAGTGGCCAAAAATGAGAGATGATATTTAAATAATTATGGTTGTACTTTTTGCTCAACCTTATATAGAAAATGGGTCTCATAACTTTGAGTTATTTCTGTAAATTTACAATTACTGACAAGAAAACAAGTTCAAACATGATTGGTATCACTTCAAGAAAGCGATCTCTGCTGCTTACCTACAAATGATCATCAACATATTTAACAAAGCTGGGGAAAACTGTTCAACTTTTACTATTAAGCACAGGGTAGCATGCTCCCAAGCCTCTGAACAGCATCAGGAGAACTTCTTTTTTGATAAGTTATCAAACAAAATCCTCTTTCTTTGTGACTTGGAGGACGGAGAAAATAAGAGGAAGTATATGTGTTGCAAAAATTGGGGACATTTAGGCAAGTTTAGACCACTTAAAGCAGCAGTGCAGGAAATTGAGTAAAGAGGTTTGTTTACAAGTGACAAAAACTTCAGGCTCTCATAGCTTAACATCTTCATGATCATGATACAGAACTATTGAAGATGACATGTATTGCTAACATGTCAGCTATCCAGTGAGGACTAGGGTTTATAGCAAGTGGGAACATCTACAAGGACTTAAAGAACACATTATTTTGATGATTTTAGTGTGTACGACAATAGGGCAATTATATGGAGTGTGCGAACACAGGTGTCTGTCACATCCCTCCAACTTTGAAATAAGTTTAACATCTTCAGTGACACACGGAACTGATACGCTTCTGAGCTTATTAGTTATGAAAGACAACTTCTCTTGTTGTACTGTTAAAGAATAAAAGGCTCATCTATAAAGAGGATCGGAATTCTTTGAAGGAAACAGATTTAAGTCTGCCCAGAAAAAGAGAAAATATTTCATGTTTTAAAGTTTATATTTTTTTAACTTATGTAACAGATTTTGTCACTGCATAAGTTGAATGAACAAAGATAATTTTCATAGGCATTGATTTTGGTAAACTTTCATCAGTATTTTTACCTTAGTTTTCAGTATACAACGCATGCAGTTCATTAACTTGACCAGTCAAGTGTTATTCTACATAAGAAGGTAAGAAATGACCAACGTGCATGTTGAAATTTTCAAATGTGCTGTACATGCGATCTGTAATGGAAAACTGTCCAAGACATAACAGAATTTTCAAGCATCAAATCATAACTTCTTATTTAATGCTAATGAGGAGACACCTACAACAGTGTGTTACTTTGATGAATTGTAATCTCATGTTTGATTAACATTTATAGTTGGTTTTATAAGATTATAATCTTAAATCCCAGATCTGGCTTTATATCTGGTTTAATCTGGCCAGATAAAGTTTTATCTGGCCATATAAAGCCAGATATAACTGGATATAGTCAATCCAGATACGCAGATAAAGTTTTATCTGGCCATATAAAGCCAGATATAACTGGATATAGAGTCAATCCAGATATGCAGATAAAGTTTTATCTGGCCATATAAAGCCAGATATAACTGGATATAGAGCCAATCCAGATACGCAGATAAAGTTTTATCTGGCCATATAAAGCCAGATATAACTGGATATAGAGTCAATCCAGATATGCAGATAAAGTTTTATCTAGCCATATAAAGCCAGATATAACTGGATGTAGAGCCAATCCAGATACGCATATAAAGTTTTATCTGGTCATATAAAGACAGATATAACTGGATATAGAGTCAATCCAGATATGCAGATAAAATTTTATCTTGCAATATAAAGCCAGGTATAACTGGATATACATACATGTAAGACTGTGTGCTCTTACATAGTGTATTTTCATAGAGATTTACATTGCACTATATTGTGGTAAGGGGGGGGGGGAATAACTATCTCTATCTGGGTTGCTAGGCAACCACAGGGTCTTAGCTTAGAAACAGGATGACTCAGAGGGTAAATAAGTGTGAAGCCTGCATGTGAACAAAGGACATGTGTATTGTTACTCTGGGAGTGAGATAGGAAAGGGAGGGTACACATGGTAGAAGTAGACATTAGAGAGCAGAAGGAAGTTTAATAGAAAGAATTGGTACATTAAGAAAAGGTGATGGAGATTCGTAAATAATAACCTATTGATGTCAGGACATTGGCAAAGGATTCTATAGTGAACTGAACAGTCAGAAGGAAGAAATTTTTTGGAATGGATGGAAACAAGGAACATATTTTGGGACTGAACTTCGATACTGAATGGAACATATATCGCCCTCCTGGAACTTATTTATTAAAGCAAATATATTAAATAAAAGAATAGCACAACGCAGTTTAGTATCAACATCTACAGGACCACAGAAGAATAAAGAACTCAACCTTCGAGTATTATTTTTAAGTGTACTAGTGGTACCGCGCGATGCCAGTTTATTTATTAAGTAATACGATTTACCTGGGCCCAAAATTTGAATGTACATGTATTCAATATCAGTTTACAAATGTTTTGGTAAGGTATAGTAAAATGTGTAATGTGAATGCACATTACATATTTCTACTATATTCCAATCCAGTTGAGTTCTGCGTTTATATTTTGCGTGTGTCTTGCTCTCTGTATGGGTCTCCGTACCAGAACAGAGATAACTGATCACGCTGGAAAGCTACTCTCAATGCTAGTCCAGTTTTGGCCACTTATTTCCTATGTGATCGACATAACCCGCTTACATACAGTTATTCCAGATATGCAGATAAAGATTTATCTGGCCATATAGAGTCAGATATAACTGGATTATCTGGATTTATCTTTATATCAACCAGGTAAAGTTGTATCTGGCCCAGATATGGATGGCAAAAAATTTAGCCGGATAAAATTTTATATGTGCCATATAAAAGTTTATCTGGATTTTCTTTATATCAACCAGATAAAGTTTTATCTGGCCCAGATATGGAAGCCATAAACTTCAACCATATAAAATTATATAAGGGCCATATAAAAGTTTATCTGTATTTTCTTTATATCAACCAGATAAAGTTTTATCTGGCCCAGATATGGATGCAATAAAATTTAACCAGATCAAATTTTATATGGGCCATATAAAACTTTATTTTATATCAAGTTATATCTGCCCAATTTTTTATCTGGCCAGACATAAATTCCAGATCTGGAGCAGATCTGGCCCAGATTGAAATTCCAGATCTGGATTTTTATATCTGGCCCAGATCTGGGATTTCGGTAAGGGTACCAAACATTGGCCCAACAAAATATACAACAAAATATCAAATGTGCTGTACATGCGATCTGTAATGGAAAACTGTCCAAGACATAACAGAATTTTCAAGCATCAAAGCATTTACTGGGAAGTTATATAACTTCCCAGTAAATGCTAATGGGAGACACCTACAACAGTGTGTTACTTTGATGAATTGTAATCTCATGTTTGAATTAACCTTTATAGTTGGTTTATTGAGATTGCCAAACATTGGCCCAAAAAATATACAATTTGTCTGAGTTATATATGGTTCTTGCAATGCTGACTTCAAATGACCTTTGAACCCCACCAAAATTATAGGAACCTTCTACTCATTGTAAGGAAGGCCACATGTCAAATATACATTTGCCAAAATTTCACAAATATTGTGTTTACAAGGTTTTTCCAGGTTTAAACCTCTGTTGATTACAGATGACTTTTGACCTCCACCAACATTTAAGATCATATGAACTATGCAAACTTTTAAAGGGATATTCAGATGGCTCAAGTTTGTTGTCTAACAAAATTGCTAGAATTGTTTGGAATATTTAAGTCAAAGCTACACCTGATAACATTTGTGTTGTGGATATACAACTGTTAACTTTAAAATAGTGACAACTTTTGATATATATTTTGCACCAACAGGTTGAATGTCAACATGGCAATTAAGCTGAAAATGTCTTCGCTTTTCATTTAAAACGTACAAATCATTAGCAACTGAAAATAAAGTTCTTACAAACAAGTTTAAACTGACAAAAGTCAACATGAAGAGATCCTTGACAACAAAGCAAATATTCCAAATGTATCACACTTCAATGGTAAATCATGAAAAATCATATCACAGGAAAGTAAATCTTTAGTGAACATGATGACATCACAGAGCACCTGTTGTAATTTGCTTCCTGGAGTTATGGGTTTATCTGTTAAAAAACAGCTTATATTCAAGCAACCATACCAAGAGTTGAGAATATAATTGAGATATGGTTTTCAAGTAACAGTGTAGAATTGTTTTGTCTTTAATATTGAAATCACATTGTCCCATAAGAATGTCAGACTGGCCAATTGCTGATCTTGACCTCTGACTCCCAGGAAAGTCAATAGGATAATAAACTCACTATAAAAGGAAGGAACATGCCAAGTATTAAATCTGTCAACAATTATCTTTCTTGAAATAGAGTTTCTACAAGGTAGAGCATCACATATGCACACACATGCAGTACAAAAACACATACACTTTACTACATCCTAGGTTACTTGCCCGTCTCACGTAATTAATTCTCGATCGATCGAAAGGGGTACAGCACCTTTTTGAAGTATGCCATACAATAGGGCAGCAACAGTCATTCTTAGGGAGCTGCAGCATGTTTTATAATGAAATGGTAATTAGTTTCCTTATGCATGTGAATTCAGCCATGCACAATGTCACAATCAACCGAATAAGTATACACAAAAACTTATACATGTTTATCATAGAAGCAGTCTGCACATTATAAGGAATTTTCTGGCAGGAAGATTAAATGATGATCGATAACATGTACTTAGTATTTGTACCAGACAGTCACCTCAAGCTTCTCAGGTGTCAAGTTTCCTCTACAATCAATGTGTGGTTCTGGGAATATGAGGTTTGAATTAGGGAGCCACATCAGCTGCACTGGCTACTGGTTATATGAAATGCTTGTAACTAAATTCATTCATAACAAGAATCAAATTTATATTTATTTTTTCAAAACTCTTCATTATATCACAAATCTTTCTCATTAGTTGATAATTTCCACCTTCTTTGACCTCACTGTTAAACTTTAACAGCCATCAAATTAGAGTAATCATAAACTTCACCAATGTATAAAACTTTTAATTCCTGTCACTCCAATAAGAAGAATGATGTAGTAAAACAATTTACCTGCAACGACAACAATGTTAAAACTACATATTTCCACATTTCCGCTGTCATCCTGAAATATATAAGTAACTTCAGTTGATCCCACTAAGAAGAAATCTCCTGACTGTGCCGAACTAGCGACCAAACTAGCAGTTCCAATCTCATCGAAGGCAGTTGGTTCTTGGAACAACACAACCGTTCCTAAACTGCCTAAAATAGCATCTCTGGTTTGGGTGCCTGGGCAGATGATGATTGGAGGATCATTGTCAACTAGCATCATGAAAGAAAAGATAAACACATGGTTACAGGTACTTAGTTACTGTTCTAATTTATTTGTCCATCCTTTAGATTTTTTCATTTAGCATCAAATCACAACAATTATGTATGTAGACTTCATGACTCTGAGATCACCATGGTTACATGTACTTAGTTACTGTTCTAATTTATTTGTCCATCATTTAGATTTGTCATTCGGCTCAGTTGAGATATCAAATCTAACAATTATGTATGTAGACTTCATCACTCTGAGATCACCATGGTAACTGCTAAATACCCACTTTCCTAAACCTTGATTTCAGTTATTCCTAAGGGGTGATTGAAAAAGTTTGGGGTCTTTAAGGGGTCACAGAAAATTTGAGCCTGTAAGGGCTAAACAGGTCCAAAAATATTGTCAGAATAACAATGAGAGTATCAAGAAAACCAGAATATATACCTTGGATCAAAAGCATTGCCATTTGGAAGACATAATAAGGCATATTTAGGGGGATGGGGGTGGGGTGGGGTGAGGTGGGAGGGGAGGCAGCACAGTTACTAACACAATGAATGCTTCAAGGTCATGACCATACAGTTATATTTCAAGAGCATTGATACATATTGGGCGTAATTGTTACACCTTCTATTATAAATTTTATAGTGGGCCTGTATGTTCCAATTTGCTATGCTATGAATGCCTACATTAGAAGGGGAAAAAATCACTCTCAAAGTTTAAATCACTTATCAGGTGAATTTGTTGCCCAAAATTTACGTTTCATAACTGAACGGATAACTGAAGGTTAAAATACCAAGAATTCTTGCTTTTCTGCAAGAGGAACTTCTCCATAATGTTGCTAACTTTGGTTGTTGGTCAGAAGTTCTGGTTATATTAGATAATCCCGAAATGATTCACTACATGCATGCTACGGAAGATCCATAATGCAATTTGCATTTGAGATATATGTGATATAACTTTGTTCAGTCTTACAAGAACCTAACATCTGACGGCTCCCATAGTGAGATATTGTGTTTATAAGACTTATATTGACTCCTACAGAAAACAATTGAGATATTGTAGACCTTGTAAGGAAACCACATGTCAAGCATGACATGAGTGGAAATGAAAAGCTAGTATTCTATAAGAGGCCAAATCATATACACCACCTATGAGAGTCAACAAAGCTACAGCATACTTGAGTAGTTAACTTGTTTACCAGCTTTTCATAAGCTTCGACCTCCTCCCAAACAACAACTGCAATCCCTTCATCAAGGGATCAAACAGGATGAGAAATCTGCAATAAATAATATAAATAAGAATATGTACCCTGAGCCTGCCAATTTAGGTTGAAACCACTGCCAACTATATTTCTGTCTGAATTGAAGTAAATCCATGCAGAATCTCCAGGGATGGAGAAAGGAGCTGGTCCAGAGAGTTGCGCTTGATTGCGTAATCTGTTATCAAAGAAGTATACCAGATTGTCACCGCTACCAGAAGGGCCGAGGGTACGAATCTCAATGTCAGTATTGTCAAATTCAAGACCAGCTCCAACAAATAGGTCATCCTTCAATTCTTCTACATCAAAAATGCCGTCAAATGAGAATTGAATCTCTAATGCTCCAGGAATGAAGAGGAGGTAAACATCTCCCCTCCTGTTGTCATAGTTGTTGGGATAGTTTCTTGATGTGAAAAAGTTCTGGCTACAACCATAGCAAGTTTGCAGTGAAGTAACTGTGGAGAATCAAAGAAAAACAAACTTAAAGAAAGACAAAATTTGAAACCTGAGTAGAAAGTGGTAAGTTGTTAAAGCATCAGTTCAATCCAGAAAATGTCTTCCACTATCACACTGTCAGAGGGGCCAAATACCTTGATTCACAAAGCAAACACACATTAGGAGGAAAGTGTTTTAGTGGTATATCCATCACTTGCAAATTAATTTACCAAAAATTACAACAATTCTTTTCAAATCTTCTCCAGTCTTTTTTCTTGAAAGACTCTTGAATTTGGCATGGATCTCTAAAAGTCAGTCTACTTGTTCTTTTAATAATTTCATCAATGTCACATAACAAAAAGTTACTGAAGTGCTGACAATTGCTAAATTCAACCTGCTTAATTCAATTAACTTTGTATGACAAACAATAACTTCCCCTGTCCCTTCAAATTTCTTTAACAGTGAAGTTAAAGTGAAGCAGAGTTGTAATTAATCTGCAAAATGATGGTTCCACAGCTCCATTAGCATTTAAGGCCGGTGATCCAATCAGTGGTTTGAGGACTGAGAGTGCTTTTACACTAGTTCCGGATCTGATCTCCTCCTCAGAATTAGATCCTGTGCTCGCAATCAAGGTTGTAATGTAAATGCAGATCTGATCCTCAGATTTTCATCTTGGCAATGGGGATTGATCAGACCCTGAGCACGAGATCAAGCTTGCAGTGTGAATGCTCAACAATGAACATTCCAGGACAAACGTCCATGTTGATGTTGGAGTCGAGATGTAGCATGTTTAGGCTAGGCCTAGCTTTCTTTCTGCAGTCAAGTACAGTACATGTAACATGCTGATTGGATTGTTTACAATAGAACACAAGAGCCTATATTAAGATAACACAACCTACATACATGTGTTTGTATTAACATTCGTTCAGCATCAGAAAAGTGGACGTTATACATTTAGTGCCCATGCTCGTGAGCTGCTCTCTCGCAATACTTCTGGAAACCACTTCCGCTAAAGCACTCACCGTGCACAGGGATGATTAGAGTACGAGCTAAGTGTAATGTGCCCAGATCAAGGCATGTTATGGTTCACCGATAATGCAACGTAAAAGTACCTTGAAATGACAGCAAATATTCTAACCCCTTTCAACCCCTAACAGTCAGCAAAAATACCGTGACATACAAATCACCTTGAGGAGTTATAAGGTATCAGAGGTACACATGACATAAAATGCTTCTTACAGAAATGACACAAATAGTGAAGCCTTGCCTCTACTGATAATCATTTGAGTCAACAAACAAGTGTAACTGATTTCCTGCCTATGAGTCTTATCTGTCTAATAAGAATATCTTCGCATGATTCAACCTCATGGGCTCATCATTCAGGAAGGACTAACTTTTCTTGTTTCCACGCCCCCCCCCTTCCAACTCCCCTTGTCCCCCCTGTCACTCCTCTTCTTGTAGCTCCCCTCCACCCTTTTTTTCTCCACACCTCTCTGTCTTTGACCATCTCTAGTTTATCCCCTACCCACTTCTCTTAACCCTCTCTTTGTCCCTCTACAGGTTGTCTCCTAGCTCTCCTCTTCCCCTGTTGGTTTCTTTCTTCTCTCCATCCCTTGTCTACTAATCCCCTTTCATCTATCTCTTTGTGTTCACCATGCTCATTAACCTGTCTGTATTCTGTGCATGTACATGTTCCTTCTGTTACTGTTACTTGTCATTAAGCCTCTGAAAAAGATCCTGCTCCTGATCAAACATCAGGCCAACTTATTACTTTTACACAAGATTATCTTTCTTTGGAACAGTAACATAATATTTAAGTACTCTGCAAAGAAGCCAACTCTGAGGTCATTCAAGCATCATAAACAGTGCTCTTGCCTTGCCATGTGGTTTGTGATAAGCATCCAGCTCTGTCTACAGCTGGAAGTGTGAACTCCAGTATAAACTTTCTGCTGAAAACCTGACCTGTGGCCCATATATCGGGAATTCAAGATGTTTCAGTTCTGTAAGGGGCACTTTCATAGCATGATTACTCTTCAACCCTGTAGTAGCATAACAATTCTAGAAACTTAATATCAGTAAATGCTGCTCTATAATGCAACAATGTCTTGTCTACAGCCAACTATTGGTGCACATTTACAAACTAGTGACAAACATTGAAATGACAGAGAATCTATAGATGCATATTATCAGTTTCTTGTACACAAAATCTTCATATATGCTTTATACTGTATTTGATGAAGAACAACGTCTGCAAATTTCCCATTTGCTTTGTAAGTTATCAGCACTCAGTCCCTGATACCTATGAGCTATGCAAGCTCAAAACAAAACAACAGTCAAAATATAAAAAGAAAACCAAAATGTTCATGTATGCATATGGAACCAACCTGGGAGCCTATTAGAATGCTTGAGTTTAGGGGTTTGGAGATACTGTATAGGCTCACATTGACAGTTATACAAAGCCATTAATAATACGCATTCACACCAGTAGAATCAATGGTACCTGTACCTGTAGGCAATGGCTTACAAGTGACATAAAGGTCCAGGGTTTGGTTGCTACCTTCACCGGTTGTGAAGTGAAGTCTTTCTGGTGACTTGTTCTTTATTTATTTAATATCTGTCATATACTGTACCACTAATTATGACACATTTATTATAGAACTATGATAAAAACATATATTTATAACACATCTATAATGAATGTGTTGTGGTATGACATATTAAATAATAAACAACAACACACCAGAAAAATTTCACTTTTCTGTATATATAAAATGGATAGGCCTACAGATAACAAACTTTAAAGGGTGTGAAGACTCGCAAAAAGAAACGTCTAATGCCGGTAATTTGACCTAAGTTTCAAATGAGGTGTAACAGAAGTGTTAGACACCACCATCGATCCCAGAAAATACACACACAACTTGCTACCGTCGGTAATTAGACACTAGTGTACAGTCAGTACATACAGCTGCGGTCAATACCGACAGTACAGTATACAAACGATACAGCGATGGACATCTCAGGTCCAGCTAAAGATAACAATTAAGGTATCACGTTTCATTACTGTCTGCATTTTGTAGCGACACGAACAAAACGTCACTTGCAAGCAACAGAAAGTTAACTTTTTCAGATGGGGTTTGGGGCGAGTCTTCAATGCCTTTAAGCACATTGATTTAGGCTAAATACATATCAAAAGGTCCCAGGCAGCTATATAAATTGGTGTTTAATAATATCAACTGATAATCCCATCTCTAGATATTTGATTGACTTTTACCTGAAATCTGTGGATCAATCGGTGTTAAACACTGTCTGCCAATCTGAAAGAATCCTGTTTCAGAAACACCACAGTTGCACACAAAGTCACCTCCCGATGTACTGAAGCAAGGTTGGCCAAAACGCACCAGTTGCTGGTTGCCACATTGTAATTGCTGATTTGTACTACTGCAAGGTGCAAGATCTGTTAAGGTAAGATGATCACATAAAAGTAAACACAGTTAATCTGAGTTTTAGTTTAACTTCAAATGTTTTAAAATTTAACCTGCCCTTCCTTTACCTCAAACTACAACAAATACACTGGTTTGGCAGCTCTTGAATGTCATGCGACCAGTTTAAGTGTGTAAGAATTCTCCGTTCTAAAGGAAAAGCCAAATCATCTAAATATTAATAGGCCATAACCATGTAGTTTAGAAGATACACACAGTTTTTCCATGTGTTTGTTCTCATGAAGCTCAATTTGGGTAAAGTTATCTCAAGAAGCACAAGCTTCACATTTAAAATCATCAAAACTGAGCGGTTTCTTCTTATGAATGTGCATGCTTTTTCTGATTTGTGTGTTGAATAATGGTTTCAAAACAATTTTTTTTTGTCATGGCAATGATGTTGAACCTGGTGTGTTTACCTGCCTCAGTTCTTAAGAAAGGGAGGAGTATTCACTGTCATCCATCTGATGGGTCTGTTAAGTGGCAGTTCCAAGAGCAGCAATGGAAGCAACAATGACACATCTATCTCAAGGTAGGGTTTTGAATGAGATATTAAACGGCTTTCTACACCTTGCGATTCACTTACCTGAACTATTAAACTCACTTAACAAGTGTTGGACACATTGCATGTGGATATATTTTTCCTATCATCATTTACTAGGCCCATGTTCAGGAAATTGCTCAGAAATCTTAAAACTATTTTAGAACATTTGTCAAAACTGCCAATACTTGGAAAGCAAGTCACATACCTAGGTTAAAGGGCTGACAGGGTCCATCAGCAACGAAAGCTACAGAAACTCCTTGACAAATGGCACGTGCCAATTCACAAATGTTTGCATAAGTCACACCATTGTTTCCACACACCTGGATTCCAGGTTCACATGTAAAAGTGCAAAGAACTTGACCTGTGTGCAAAAAGGAACAATGTCAAATTATTTTTAGAACCAGAATCAGTAATAGAGATTAGGCTAACCTTCAGCTTGAAAATTATTTAGCATTGGTTGAAACTTCATCCATGTAGATAAAGAATGACACTGACTGCTTAGCAATTAACAAGATTAACAGAAGTTACCCAGCTAGCATGAGAATACAACATTTAAGGCAGTTAGCTGCTTTTAGTTGTGAATCAATTTTTTGTAAATGATCATATCCAGTCATTTCGGGCAACAAAATTTATTGTGTCTCTCACAGTCTCAAGTGTGGTAACATCAAAGAACAATCAGGAGAAAAGGTGTTTTCATGGAATAGGGCTTTTGTTGCCGCAATCTATCTAGAGAGCATGCATTTGAAGCAATGTCAATCACAATATAGGATGTGCATATTTAGCATAAAGAATGACACTGACTGCTTAGCAATTAACAAGATTAACAGAAGTTACCCAGCTAGCATGAGAATACAACATTTAAGGCAGTTAGCTGCTTTTAGTTGTGAATCAATATAGGGCTTTTGTTGCCGCAATCTATCTAGAGAGCATGCATTTGAAGCAATGTCAATCACAATATAGGATGTGCATATTTAGCATGTTAGAGATCGATAATGACTACCCCATGTTACGGTCACATTTTCTTTTAAATTTCAGGGAATTGTGGATAGCTTATGCATGGAATGTCCTATCAAATACCCAAGTTACATCAACTCTCTTGTTTGAGGGCAAACAGAAAGAATTTTGTTGTACATATTTCATTGGTTTTTTTAACAGTTTTTGGTAACCCCCTAAACATTTTTAAAATGCAAAGTACTAGAATTTCCTCATTCATGCAGATTTCCTTATATAAACTTGAAATGAAAATCCAATTGCAGATTGTATGCCATTTAAATAAACCCAGAAAAAAAATTGTGTCAAACT